>VDFB02119195.1:0-15495 GCA_007258455.2 Sequoia sempervirens | reverse complement strand
CGTGGCGAAATAAAGTTTCGTTTCGTTTCACCAAGTCAATACCATCTCTTGAATTCTTAGGAAGTAGGTTAGAACTTTTGACCCCTTGTCACTCTTTTTAGTTTGTTTGATCTGCAACCCAAATAAAAGAGCTTCATTGTCCAAACCTTCATTGTGAATTGAAAAAATTCAATGCTTTAGGTGTGATAAGTTTGGTCACTTTTCCAAACATTGTTCAGATAGACCTAAGCATCAAGCCTCCATTGCAGATGTAGATGATATTATAGAAAATTTTTATGGGTTGTTGGAAAGTCTTCCCTTGGGCTACTGAGTTTGGTTACAAGTGATTCATCCAAGTTATTAATCTCTATCTTGTTCTTATTAGATATAGTCCTCCTTTAATATATTTTATACTGGACTCCAATTGAATTAGATTATTATATTGTATGAAGTAGAGTTTCATTTTCATGCCACATTGTACTATACCATATACGCTGCATTTTGAATAATGTTTTAGTCAAATTTGAAAGTAGTAACTGGGGTAATGAAATAAATAAAGGAAGGAAAGATTGCAAATTATGTTTGTTTACTTGCTCCTCTTGTTCAACCTGATAGTGACTATAGAATCACAAGCTATGCTAGTAAAAGCAATGGGAAAGAAAGGGGTTAAAAGGGGGAGGCCAACTATAGCAAAGAAGGAACCATCACCCTCTCTAGAAAATAATGAAAATACAAGTAATAACATACACAATAAGGACCTAGAAGATCAAAATCAAACGAAAAGGGGTAGAGCAAAGGGGTTGAAAAGAGAACCATATCCTATTATGGAATATGAAGAAAAGGGAAAGAATGATGGAAACTCTGGTGAATTGGTGGATCGAAAACAACTTTTCAAGTTAAATCACTGTGAAGGTTTTCTTATTACACCTATTTTCTTGAATCTCATAAGCCAGCTTGGTTACAGTTTGTGTGTGAGTGACTAATTTGTGTGCTCTTGAGTTCTTGTGATTTTGTTTTTACATGGGTTAATTAATTTAATTTGAAAGTCTAGGTATGTGTTAGTGTATATATAAAGATGATTCCATTATATGTGTGACATGCCTTTGTCATTGTGTTGGAATGTTTCAGCATGCTGTGTTTTGTGTAATTTTGTCCAAGAATTCAGTTATGGCTTACTTTTGTTTGCAATCCTTATAAGGAGAATGCATCACATCATTGACTTTGTAGCTATTTAATGGTTCCTCTTAATTATCAAGGTTTTCCATGTTTATAATCTATCATGTATGTTTGAATATCTTCCCAATTCATCTTTTTGTTATATCAATCGATTCATTTTTTTTAATCTTTTGTTGATTGGAATAGGAAAATTTTAATTTCATATGATATGATTTGGAATGGTTCAGTTGAACGTTGAATTGTTGCCCTCCAAGCAATTCATGATGCACAGATTGAACATTTGCTTACTCAATTGAGAGTGGCACACTCAATGTTTTTAAAGGAACAACTTAGTATGCCACTTCTACAGTTCCTGAAAGAATACTGCCCAAACACTATTGCTATCAAGAACTTAGAGGGAATTATTGAATTTGAAAGAAAGACTCAAAACTATGATGTTGATGGAAGTCATGTTGGAGAGAAATAATGGTGTATGTCACTTGGGTGTCAGGGATCATTTGAACAACAATTAGTTTCTATTGATGACCAAACTGTAGTGATTCTAACACATGTTGGTTTTCACTTTACCAGATCTACAGGTTGGACATGAGTACTTGTAATATGATTGTCATGTTGAGGTTTTTTTCATATAAGGTCTTTACCATATTTTTCTTTCTTTTTTCATAAGAATTGGATATCACAATCCTTTGGTAATATTGAATTCATGTGTTGTTCATATGAGTCTTTTTGCTTGGCAGTGAAAGAAAAAATTATTTGTAGCATTGGTATTCATGTTTCCAACCTGCTAAAGTATCTGCAAAGATAAAGTTCTACTCTTTGTTTATTTTAATTTTCATACTTGCACATTTCATAGTTTTCTAGTATGTCACTTCTATCTGATCTTGTCATAGTGACTTATCAATCCGCTGAGAAGCATTCTAGGGCAGATATAGTAGAAATATAGGACTGAACAAAAGATGACAGTGAGAAAAAGTTACCTAAAAGTCAGTTGGCATTCATTTGTAGTATCAAAGCATACATAAAAGGGTGCCTAGGTCTATGCTTTATCAACATTAAGTGGCAGAAGGAGAGGTCTGTTATAGAGCATCAGCCAAAACATGCACCTAACTAGAAGGTGAGTTAGCAACATGAGGCTTTTGAAAGTGTGCCTAGCAGTCATGAAGCAGTGAGTAGCAAGAACTTAAGTGATGAGAGCAGGTAAAAATGGTGCCTGGGAGGATCTAAAATGATGTTTTGAGTGGCATGATGGATGAGAATAGACACCTAGACTGACAAGACTAACTGAAATTGGTGCCTAGCATTTATTTGACTGAGCTAAAAGGCAGGTACATCAAGGATAGGTGCTTGGAGTGGATGTTGATGACTTGTTTCAAATGACTTAGTGAATGAGAAAGGTACCTAAATCAGCCTTGTGAAGACTGGAAGTCTTAAACTGAATGATAAGTGTCAATATTTGTATTGATATTTTTTATTCATCCGGGATGCAACTTTGTTTGGAAACTAGCTATTTAGTTTTTGAAATCATATGTTGTTGATCTAAGTTGTTATTTCTTTTATAATTGTGTTTGCATGTAATTGTTAGTCTCTGTTTTACCTAGTAGGACATTGTCTCGTTCATTTTTAGAGTTGTTTACTTTCATTCAGTATCTGAAAATTTGTCTTGTGAGACAAGAGTTGTTACTAGTCTTGTGCTCATATCCAATGAAAAAAGACAAGTGGATAGGTAGTTATTTCATTTCATGCAAACCCTCCTAAACAAAATATCATATAGTGTGAATAGCTATATATTTTTTCTATAGCTTAGTGTCAAAGGTAGTTTTACATCTCAGGGAGCTTCCCCACATAATTTGAAGAGAGGTAATAACTCACACACTATTCTGGTGTGAGTTGTTTTGAAGGAGACAAATTAAAACACTAATATGCAACATTGAGGATTCTTAGTTTTAATCTAGCTAACATTAAGGATTCTTAGTTTTTCTTAGAAAGAGGGAGTTGATTATGAAGAAACATTTGCTCCTGTTTCTCATTACACTTCTGTCAGAACTATCATTTCCCTTGCTACATCAAGAGGATGGAAGATTCATCAGATGGACGTGAAGACAACTTTTCTCAATGGCGTGATTGAGGAAGAAGTTTACATTGAGCAACATGGGAAGGAGTCACATGTGTGTAAGCTGAAGAAGGCCTTTTATGGTCTTAAGTAGGCTCCTCGTGCATGGTACAAAAGGATTGATCGGTACTTGTCTAGTTTGGGCTTCTTGAAGAATGATGCTGATTCACATCTCTACTTCAAGGTAATCAATGGTGATGCATTAATATTGGTACTAATTCATGCTTCTAGATTGCATATATATATATTATTTTTACATGTGTTTCTCCATTGTTCGGCCCCTACACCGCAAGTAAATGGTTGCATAGTGTGTGGAATGAGGGGGCAGCGGACCTGTAATTGAAATTTTTTCATCTATCAGCATCTAGTTGTTACTTATGCAATGTGAAGTAATGGTTTGAGTTTGAAAGATGTGCAATGCAATGTAATCAATAATATGAATAAGTTTTTAATTATTAGTTATGTATTGTGAAGTAATTGCATAACTGCTTAGGTTGAATTTGTAAAAACTATATTATAATTGAAATTTTTTCATCTATCAGCATCTAGTTGTTACTTATGCAATGTGAAGTAATTCTTTGAGTTTGAAAGATGTGCAATGCAATGTAATCAGCAATATGAATAAACTACATAATATAACCATTCTTTTTATGCTATTGTACATCAAGATATTTAACCATTGCTCACTTGATTAAAATTTCAAAGAGTTTAATTATGCACACGAGGAGGCAATTAAATTTTGATTGTCAACTTCTATATATGAAATTATCCAATAATCAAGTGTATGTCCATATACAAAAATGGCATCAACGCCAACTCAAACAAAATTTTACAATATTTGGTATATGCCATCTCGGTATCTATTCAAAATTTAAATGCCAAAATGTTTATCTCATCCTAAACTACTGTGGATCATCAAAATGGAGCCTCTTTGAAGCACTCTGCCTGCCTCCAAGGTAGTTGTACAAGAAAAAAGTCAAAACCACAATTGAGATTAGTTATACTATATAATTTAAAATCGAATAATTAAAATCAAAATTAATATACATTAAATTATAATTGAACTCTAAAATTGTAATCTTGTTTACCTGAAATATCCATCTCTTCAAAGGGTTGGGAGTTCTAGAATATGCCCCTCTCAAAGAACCGACCAAACCATCTTTTGTAATTTCAATCTATATAGGTGAACAAAAACATAAAAGTGATCCAAGTTAGCATACAATTGTTAGTAATAGGAACATATAAATACCAAACACAACATAAAATGAACACATACTTCTTTTGGTTGATCTTTTCTTTATCTCCTTTAGGTAAGTTTTGACACCTCCTCCTTGAGGTGCTCAACACCTACTCCCTTCAAGTGTTCCTCCAATAATGTACCGCCTAAAGCAAGAAGGTCACTTGTCAACGAGGATCGAGTAGCCTATAATTCCCTGTAATATAAAAATGACAAGTACATGAAACTACTCAAATCTATGTCGAGGAGTATGTATAAATTCAATATAAGATTCTAAACAAGATCAATATAAGATTAAAATTCCCCAAAGAGTTTAATTATTATGCACATGAGGAGGCAATTAAATCTAGGATTGTCAACTTCTATATAAAATTATCCAACAATCAAGCAAGTCCATATACCAAAATGGCATCAACTAACCTCAAACAAAATTTTACACCATGTGGTGATATGCCATCCTCGAGACTCATTTATCATTTACATAAAATTTCTTATCTCATCCTAAACTACTGGTGGATCATCAAAATGGAGCTTCTTTGAAGCACTCGTTGCCTCTAAAGGTAGCTGCAGAAGAAAAAGTCAAACCACAATTGAGATTAGCTATACTATATAATTTAAAATTGAATAATTAACATCAAAATTAATATACATTAAATTATAATTGAACTCTAAAATTGTAATCTTGATTACCTGAAATATCTGTCTCTTCAAAGGGTCGGGAGTTCTAGAATATGCCCCTCTCAAAGAACCGACCAAACCATCTTTTATAATTTCAATCTATATAGGTGAACAAAAACATAAAACTGATCCAAGTTAGCATACAATTGTCAGTAATAGGAACATATAAATACCAAACACAAAATAAAATGAACACATACTTCTTTAGGTTGATCTTTTCTTTATCTCCTTTAGGTGTTTTGACACCTCCTTGGAGGCATCCACCACCCACTCCCTTCAAGTAACCCCAACAATGCATCAGCCTGTGCTGCTAGTCACTTGTCAACAAGGGACGAGCAGAAGCCTATAATTCCTCCACATAAAATGACAAGTACATATGAAACTACCAATCTATGTCGATATATGTATAATCAATATAAGATCTTAAAATTCTTAATTCAATCAAATTTGAGTTCAATTACCTTCCCCTTATCCAACATTCACTTCCATAATCTGGACAAGGTTGCACCTTGCTCGCACAAGGTATTTCCTACAAGAGGAAAATAAGATAAACATATAAGTTATTATATAATTTCATTTAATGACAATTCAAAGGACAAGAAAGTATATAATAAATAAATGTAAATGAGTGAGTGCAAAAATATATACTATGTGCATGTCCAAGCCAAATGAAATGGCCCTCAGGGTGCTATCCATCACTTGTTCAGCTCCACCTCGGACATCAACTGTTAAATAGACCATGTAAATAAATATTAGTACATTATACTATCTCTTATTAATATTCATTTAAAAACAAATGCAAGTTATGAATTCACAACTTAAATTTTACCTGTGTCACTATTCCAATGTCCCTCTCTCTAGCAGGAGAGGACTCTGTACAGTGTGCTCCACTCCCCTGCGTCTGATCTATAATGTCCACATCATGGAAGTCATAATCGAAGTGTCTATGGGATGCTCCAGCGCATAAGAGGACCCAAGCATATTTGGTGGCACATGGAGCAAGTATGTGGTACACAAATATGTGGACCTGACGAGGATGATGCAGCAGCACTTGAGCCATCACCAACATCACCAGAATGTGGCTGAGCTACTACAGAAGCATGTGAAACCAAAAGACCACTCAAAGAGTGAATAGCGTGGATAGTCTGTGTGGCCGCATCCTGCATAATATCTGGATGGTATACTAGAGGTGGCGGAGGAAGGCAAGGGAGGGGAACATATGGGCGGGTATTACTCTAATCCCTTCTCTATCCCTGGGGCATACCTCCACCAATGCCCCTCGGAAGGGTCTAATGTCAAAGTAATTGACATGATGCCCTAACACAAACTCAAAGATATAATTTTTATAAAGTAAAATGGTATATCCCAATTGTTGTTCGTGGTTTTCAAAACCATACACCAACGATCCCAAAAGTTTTCTACAATGTCTCTATGAGTGCACCATTTTATAGAAAGTTTTGTTTTATTAACATTAACTCAAAACCAGTGGGGTTAACAAATAAAGAGGCTATTTGGGCTTTGGTTATTTTGAGATCTTTCACATCATCATAGGACAATCCACATGCATAATATTCTCTCATGTCTTCTCGCCACTGAATGAAAGGCATTATGTTGTGAGGAGAGGGTTTCTATGTTTTTAATTATTTCTTTCATTGTGTTTGACATTTCAAATAATCGAGGGACTCTCGTATAAACTTCAGAAATGCCCCTTAATTGTTGCAATTTTTTAGAAATTAATTCTTGAATTGATGGTCGTGGAGGTGGTGGAGGTGGTGGAGGTGGTGGAGGTGGTGGAATTTGTGCATTTTCATTGTCTGTACCATAATGCCCGACAGTTAAAACAAATCAATCTAATTAAAATTAGACAATATAAATGAAAATATTATAAAAATACCCTAGTTTTTTAAAAATCCAACAAAAACCCTAGTTTTTAACAAAAATCTATAAAATTTTCTAATTTTTAATCCAAATACATTTAAAACACTATTTTTAAGTCAAAATCCATTGCAAACATTCAATTTTCATCAAAATCCATACTAAACTCAATTTTTTCATAAAAATCTATCAAAACCCTATTTTGAAAAAAAATCAACTAAAATTACACAAATCTAATTGAAAATTTGATTAGAGCAAATAAAAAATCAAGAATCTAACCTTTTTAAGATGGATTTGTACCAAATCGGATATCTGATTTGTGGAATCAACTTTTCACTGTGCGCCCGCCGCAGTTAAGCAAATGTCAAATGAGAATGAGTTTTAATCGGGCCGAAATAGAAGTATATATATGTGTCAAAAATTGGATATCCAATTTGGATCGGATATCCAATTTTGAAATCTAGGTTTGGGCTTTGCTTCGGTAGTCACCCAAGCCACATAAAGTCAACTCGGCATTTTTGCGTTTGAGTCGTAGAAACACGTAATTTTTTCTCCATTGCCACTTTTTGGCATACCATGATCCTGCACATGCCCACCATATCTATGTTCAACAAAGGAAAGTCATATTTAGGACATGCCTTGTTGAAGTCACAGAAGTTTGTACATATTCTGACATCCCCATTGGGCTTGGCTATTGGCACGATATTGGAGATCCACTCAGAGTAATCAATGGGTCTTATAAATTTGGCTTCCAACAACTTCTCCAATTCTTTCTTGACTAATAGGGAAACTTGTGGGTGCATTTTGCGAAGCTTCTGCTTAATTGATTTTGCATCAGGATGCACATCTAGATGGTGTACAGCCAAGGCAGTGTCTAACTCGGGCATGTCTGAATATGCCCATGCAAAATTGATCTTACCTTCCTTAAGGAGCTTGGAGATGGTGGAATACTCTTCTTCTGATAATGCCTTGGCTACATAGGTGATTTTGGGATCCTCTTCAGTTCCCAAATTGATTTCTTGTGTTTCCTCTATCAATATGGATGATCGTTCAAACCACTGTGTTCCTATAAGGGGAAGATGAACATCCCCATCTTCCGGTGCCTTGCTGAGGTTTTCACCATCAGATACGTCCTTTGTTTTGATTTTTTTTTAGTCAAGAAGTGCCTCAAGGAGGTTTTCACTAGGTGACCCTTTTGAATTTTTCTTTTTCTTATTTTTGCAACTAGGGCATTCATTTTCCCCCAATCCCATGAGGTGTACATAGGTATCCATTGAGGTAAGTGAGTTTTTAGGTGTGCTTTCACATAGGTCCCAATCTATGAGTTCAAGATGACGAAGGGAAAGGCTGATGGTGCAAATGGCTAGGCATTCAAACATGGAGGAAAGGTCTACATGATCTACATCATCGTACATGTGTATGATGCATTCTTCTTTTGGTATAGCTTCCAAAAGACCATCACTTGCATTGATGTTGTTAGAGGTACTAGTCGACGCTACGAGACTCTTTTTGTTTTTGTCATAGCCTAAGCCTAAATTCTTTGGCTATACAGAAGTGTCAATCAAATACTTTCTTCCTAGCTCTTCTAGACCAAGACCTCCCCTTTGATAATTATGTTTCATAGCGTACTTAGAGGGCCAAGGGTACATCTCTTGAAAATATTCCTTGAAAGGAGGATTAGGTTTAGGTTCTTCATGATATATCCACTGACTTATGTCATTTTCAGGCGTATACTATGGTAACATGGGAGACACATAAGTGTTGGTTCCCACAATTTTGGAGCTCAAGGTGACTACCTTTTGTTCTTTCTTCAGTGCAGATTCAGAGGGTTGACCATATGTGTGTTGTGAGGGTGGCATGGTTGCCACGTTCAAAGCAGTACACATCTCATACTCACCACATCCCTTGTCAATGATTTGGACCTTGGTGATAGTGGAATTAGATGTAGAAGATGGGGCAAATGTGGTGATGGGTGATGAATTAGATGATGGATTAGATGAGGATGCTGGTGGTGGTCCCATTTCCACTCTTGGGAAAATAATGGGAATGAGGGAAAGAAGCTTCGAGTGAATGAAAATATTTAAATGGCTGGGGATCAACATGTATCATAACTTCCATTCCATTAAACGAGAAGTTCAAGCATTCATGATAGGTAGATGGGATGGCTTGCATGGCTTGGATCCATGGTCAGCTAGGAAGAAGATTGTAGGGGAGGTCTAGATAAAGGACATGACAGGTGGTGTATTGTATAATAGGGCCAAATTGAATTGGAAGCTCAATAACCCCTTTAGAATCCCTTTCTACATTATCATAAGCCTTTATAGTGATAATTTTCTTACTTAAATTAGCATGGGTATATTCTACCTACTTTATGAATTTTAATGTACAGAGATTGAGAGCAGATCCATTATTTATGAAGACCCTTTTTACTTTATGTTGAGTGATGAGAACTTCTATGTGGAGGGGTCGATTGTAGTTGGCGTTGATGGTTGGCATGTCATTTTGAATAAAACCTAGTTGGTAGGTTGATGAAAGATGTCCCACTAGAGCTTGGAACTATGTGGGGTTGATGTTATTAGGGACGTGGGCATCCTGTAAAGCTTTTGTTAAGATTTCCTGGTATACCAGAGAAGACTTTAGCAAATCTAGGATAGATATTTGTGCTGCGGTCTTTCCTAGATGGTCAAGGATGTTATACTTGGAGCTCATAGGAGGTGATGGGGCTGATGCTGCAGCTCCAGGGATAATAATACAAGTGCAAGAAGTGGTAATAGCACATTGAGGCTCTTTTCCTTTGACATGTATCATAGACACACGTGGTTATACTTGCCCAATATGCATGATGAGGGTCTCATAGTTGAGCAGGACATTCTTGTAGGTGATATTATTAGTGCTGCTATCTTGGTTGTTATTTTTACTAGGTCCAAGATTTGTGTTAGATGTGCTAGGACCTTGGTTATACTTAGGGAATTTTTTTTGATATATTTGTAACTAAGCATTGGATGATGAAGCCTAGTTGGCATCCACATGGATATTTCCTTGATCTATAAGATCTTGGATGTAAGTTTTCATACTATGACACTTATTTAAGGTATGTCCTTTAATCTTGTGAAACTCACAATACTCATTCTTTTTAAACCAGTTTGGTTTAGGCTTAGATTCATCGGGTGGCTTGGTCACATGATATGTAATTGGGTAATTGACCTGCAACAATCTATGGAAGACGACGCTCAAAGATTCTCCTAATTGAGTGTATTGACATTTACCATTCCCTTGATTGGATTTTTAATGGGGTTGAGGTGTTGCCTGTGGCATGGATATGGCGTTGGGCATGGATGGTTGTTGCCTCTGGGAGGTATTGGCCACCTAAACATGTTTACTATTAGTGACACCATCATTGACTTCATTCTCATTCTTATTCTAGTAACGAGATTTGTCACCAAATGACTTGTCCTTATCTGAGTTGTACAATTTAGTTTTCCCTTTTGCAACAAGTGCTCTCTCAGTGATGGGGCCTTTTTCAATAACCTCTATGAAGGTAGTGACATAATGAAGATTAAGAGCATGTGCTAGTTTGGGATAGGCATTAGCCACGAAAAGAGTGACCATTTCCTTTGCACTGGGAGGGAACTTCATACAAATAGCGACAACTCGCCATCTTTGTAGGTATTTAGCAAAAGTTTCTCCATCATGTTATTTCTCCTTCAAGTGGTCTAGAGTGTCAATGTCTTTCTCCAAGGTAAAGGAGAACTGTTTGACAAACTATTCGAAAAGATCAGTGAATGAAGAAACTGTCCCCTTCTTGAGACCCATGAACCAATCTAAGGCCGGTCCTCCTAAGCTTATAGGGAATAGACACAAGAGATAATTTCCATTATGTTGGACATCTTAACATTGTGCATAAAACTCCTATAGATGGGCCTTTGGATCCTTAGTTCCCATATACTTGTCAAACTTGGGTATCTTAAAATGTTTTGGGAAGGGGATAAGCGAAATTGAAGAATCAAACATATATGGGTAAATTTCCTCAAACTTGAAAGATTTCTTGGATGTACTCACTTGTAGGTCTTTCAATGCAGCTTTGAGTTCCTCTAGATCATTATTGACGAGTGGAGTTGGATTGGACAGATTAAGTGGATATTGTTGATGTGATGCATATGGATAGTATGAGGATGTAGATTGATACTGATTAGCATAAGCAGGTTGGGGATTAATGTAAGGATGATAGAATGATGATGGATTTTGGTAATAAAAGGCAGAGGGTGCTTGTTCTTGAGATGGTTGTTGCTAGTAATATGAAGTGGATGGAGCATTATGTGGAGCTTGGTAGTATGTGGAGGTCCCTTGTTGATAAGGAAACTGTTGCTAATAATAAGAGGTAAGCTGAGCACCTTGTTGATGAGGTGGCGGTTGTTGCATGTAGGACATGGATGAGACACCTTGCTGATGTACAGGCTACTACTGAGCATAATAAGGATTGGCTTGGTAATTATATGTGACATTGGGTTGTGATGTGACATGTGGAGGCTATTGTGGATTAGACTGCTACTGATATGGATTGGTGTGTGATTGTAGGGGGTTTGTGTAAGGAGGGGGTTGCGTCCGCGATGGATTCTAAGCAATCACATGGATACTTGGATTAGCATAAGAAATGTATGTGCTAGATGGATGGTAGAGATAATGCACAAGAGGATTATGTTGCGCTTTTGTGGGGACGTGGGTATGTGACTATTGGCAAGGAGGATGAGATGGAATGTGTTGTTGTTGTGGGACCGTGACAGAAGCACCATGAGGTGGTTGATGAGTGTGTGATATAGTTTGCATGGCCTGATGAGGAGGTTATATATGAGCGACAATATGTTGTTGTGGGTTTGGAACATTTTGCTGTGGCATGTTCTATTGTGGGGGTTGTTGATGATGCAGTTGTATGGGAATTGAAATGGAAATGGTATGTTGTGGTGGTGCTTGTGAGGAGATAGTTGCATGTTGCGATGGTGCTTGCAAAGCAATGGATTGAAGAGGATTATTACCCTAAGGGGTCGGTAGGATATTTCCTGTGGGAACAGGTCCTAGTGGTTGCATCAATGCGAGAAAGGGGTTGCCCCTAGTGTTGACGGGTGGTTGACTAGGATACTGAGGTGGGAATGGTAGAGCAGAGGGGATGTTTTGTGGCATGCCATAGGCATAGGGATCAATATTGGATGGTGTGGTAGGGGAAACAGATGGAATGGGAGGATAATTGGAAACTTGATGTATCACAACATTTCCAAACTCAGTATGATACTAGTTATCTACAAGTATACCCTCAGGAACATAGGAAATTTTGGGAACATTTTGTGGGTCTTGATGTACTGGTGGAGGTTGGGTGTGGGCATATTGTGACATGTCAAAACCAGATGGCAGTTTCACTCCTTTCATGAGTAGAGTAACGAGGATCTTATCCCCACATTCGTCAAGGAGGCGATCTATCATTTGAACATTAGTGGGATTGCTTAGGTATTCATCGGCAGTAACTTCAGGTTGATTGATCATGTTTTCGTCACTAGGTAGTGAAGTATTTTGACCGTTGGTGTTAGATTGTGATGAAGTACCATTATGAGAGTCTTGGGGGGTGTTCATACTGTTGTTAGGATCCTGAGAGGAATTCACACCATTGTTGGGATCTTGGGAAATGTTTGCCCCATTGTTAGGGTCTTGAGGAACGTTGAACTGGGAACTTTGACCTTGTTGTTGTGCCATTTGCTTGTTGATTTGTGATCTAGTTTGTACGGACATGAAAATGCAAAACTACTAGGTGGACCTTAATGCAATGACAGTTGGAAGATTGATTGGATTGGATAAAAGATTGATTGATATAATTGATGAGATTAGATGATTGGATTGATTAGAAAATTAGATAGGATTGATTGGATGATTTGACTGGACTGAGATTGGATATGACTGATTGATGATAGATTAGGATCATTTGATGAAACGATTGAAAAGATTAGATGATTGATGATGTAAGGGATTCTAAACCTAGTTCAAAAATCACCTTAGGTGACTTAAGGCATTGGTCGATCAGATTGAAGGAAAGATAGAGGATCACAACACTAAATCCACCTCAGGATATAAATGGATTGATTGGGCTGAGGATGATGGCTTACGATACCGAATCCACCTCATGATAGAAGTGGATTGATTGGGCCAAAGAAAATGATGATGTGTAAGATAACAATAAGATTCAAATGCCTAGGTCAATTTAGATATCAACCTCTAAAACAAGGTTTAGGGGATTTGGATCGAGAGAATAATGATGACTAATGCATCTTAGAGATGCGGGTGATGACTTAATGACCTTTGGAAGGTGCAAATGATGAATTATGAGTGAATGGAAGGGGATGAAAGTGTTTAGATCATAGAAAATGACAAGGTTTTAGGTCCCCAACAAATTGAGTGATGAAACGAGTTCTTTGAATGATGAAACGGGTTCCCGAAACGATGAAACAGAGGCTTGGAATGGGTGAATGGATACTCGAAACAAGTGAACAGAGGTTTGGAATGACTAAACAAGAGTTGAAATTGACCGTTTGGAGGGCAGGTATGCCCCTTTGGAGGGAAGGTACACCCCTTTGGAGGGTAGTACACCCCTCTAGAGGTTAGGTACGACCCTCTAGAGGGAAGGTACACCCCTCTAGAGGGTAGGTACGCCCCATTAGAGGGAAGGTACACCCCTCTGTAGGAAAATTGGTCTTGACTTAAGTGAAAATAGGTTATGGAAAGGACTCAAAATACAAAAAAAAACAAACAATAAGGATGACTTGACAAAAATTCACTAGTTTTACACAAGAAGACAATTTAGACAGCACGAGCCTATGATTAGTGCTAAAGGTATGGCCAACATAGTCCTTAATCTAGGATAAACAAGGTTTCTAGGGTGTCCTCGATATACTCTCAGTACGTGAGGAACAAACCATGAACACCAACCCATCACAAGCATGAGTTGGGAACCCCAACGAGATATTGAAGGGCTTAGACCAACTCTTCACGTCTATCTAGGTATCACCCTAGCTTTGATGCTTCACCAGACATGATGTGACTGGATTGAGGTACAACTTTCGCTCTCCCCCTTTTGTATACCCCACCAGTACGCATGGTTGGGATCATCCCTTGGGGTTATGAAATCCCCAAGCAGGTCCCACTAAGAAGAGAATGCTAACAATTTTTGACTACTCTCCAGGCTCACATGGAGTGCAAGGGGAAAGCTTGAACGGTATAACACCCTCTTGGGTAACACAAAGGACTTAGGTAAGCTACAATTTCTCTTCACCTAGGATCACCAAATGGCACAAGGGGTTTGGATACGTCAATAGCTTACCTACAAACACAACAAACAAATGTTTTGACTCCCCTACTTAGATGATGTGCCTAGATTGTAAAGAAAATAACAAGATAACCAACTAATTAGCTATCAGATCTATCTGCCCTGCAAAAAATATGTTAGAAGTTTATATTTTGGTTCTCAATAAGCATTTGGAGCTGAAAAAATATTTGAAAAAATCACACAAAACACCCACAAAATAGGTTAGGTTTATTACTAATAAAAAATAATCAAAAACAAAAACTAAAAATGAAGTTTACCCCTTGTTTTTACCTTGAAATAGTCTCTGTCCAAGGGTGGGTATGCCCCTCTAGGAGGGAAGGTATGCCCCTCTGCAAAAAATAGTTAGTGAAAATAGCTAAAAACTAAAAAATAGAAGGTACGCCCCTTTGCAAAAAAATAGTTAGTGAAAGCAGCTAAAAGTTGAAAAATAGAAGGTTGTCCAAGGGTAGGTACGCCCCTTGGAGAGGGTAGGTACACCCCTATGTAGAAAATAGTTAGTGAAAATAGCTAAAAACTGAAAAACAAAAGGTGGGTACACCCCTTTGGGAGGGAAGGTACACCCCTGTGTAGAAAATAGTTAGTGAAAACAACTAGAAACTAAAAAATAGAAGGCAAGTACGCCCCTCTGGGAGGGCAAGTACACCTCTCTGCAGAAAATAGTTAGTGAGAACAGCTAAAAACTAAAGAATAGAAGGTTTTCCAAGGGTAGGTACACCCTTCAAGGAGGGAAGGTATGCCCCTCTGCAGAAAACAATTAGTGAAAACAACTAAAAACTGAAAAATAGAAGGTAGGTATGCCCCTCTAGGAGGGCAGGTACACCCCTTTGCAACTTGAACCTACAAAAATGAAACAACAACAAACGTAAAAGGATAGGAACCCATTTGTGGGTCCCACTGGGTGTGCCAGAAATGTGTGCAAGTGTTTTTCTATTCTAAATATGCAAAACTAACTAGAAATGCAAAATAAAGAAATACAAGACCACCTCAACAATTAGCCTAAGTAAAAGCACAAACAAAAGAAAAGTGAGATAGGAGTTATTATACCTTCCTTGTTGGTGCTGATCTCCTTGGTTGGCT
>VDFB02119194.1:57193-152650 GCA_007258455.2 Sequoia sempervirens | reverse complement strand
AAGGCAAACCCCCATGCCCTAAACATTCAACATATCTCTCTTTTGTCTTGTTTGTTTGCAGATTTAGGTCATTTGGAAGCTTAGAGAACATTGGAAATCAAGTTGTAAATTTATTCAATTCATCTCCTTATAATTCAATTCAAAATATCAAGAAAAATTCACTTTCAGACCCGAATTCGGTAGTTTCAGAAGCATACACTTGTAGGGCATCAAAGTGCAAATTGGAAGCTTCAGAATCGACCTTTGTAAATTCAAAAATTCAAAAGTGGACTCATTTTACATGGGTGATTAATAAGTCCCACCCCAAGGTCAATTTTTGTATTTTTACATTTTTGAGTACCCTTTTATCAGAAACGGGCTCTGGTATAGTTTGGCAGAATTGAGACTAATTAACCCAAAATGGTGAATGAGTCCCACCAGGCCTAAATTTCAGCATCATCAATATTTCAAAATTAATTTCTAGTCTCCATCCACATTCCAAGTGCACACTTTCATTCTCATTCATTTATGTTAAGTTTTGCATTCATTTCTAGTTCATTTTTGCATTACATAATGTGTTTTCAAACATAGCCTTAATTACACATTTACATTTGTTTTCAGTCATTTAGATAAATCTATTGTATTTATTTAAGTTGATTTACATCACATTACATTGCATACAACCTAATTTGAATTTACATAAGCATTTTGGGATCTAATCTCTCTCCTTTTGGGTGAAAAACCCTATAAGAGTTAGAGAGTCCATTGGGTCCTAAAATCTATGTTTCATTCTTATTGTCATGATCGAATCTGATTGTTGATCAGATTTTTAGGTTGTCTTATGATGACACCTATTATGGTATTATCTTTAGCGATGAAGAGTGCTCGGTGCTTGTATGCTTCCCTTGTCTTATAAAAGGAAAATTTTAGTAACCTCTCAAGGAGGGAGATGGAGATCAGTAGTAGTAGTTGATAGAAAAGATAGGGTGTAGAAAATTTTCTTACATAACTCTGATTTATCTATAAGAAATTTTGTAATCAAATATCAAGATAGTTATTTAGTCTATTATTCAACCCTAGCATTTTTATTATGCTACAAAATCAAGTAATAGAAGAAGAAGTATTGTAATAGGTTGTGCATATGTAGCCTTTGTTTTACATTTTACTCTTTTTTCCATACATGTTGAATGATCTGTGTTACTTTATTTCTAGATACAATGTTGATAGTTGATTCTCAGCTACTAGTTTTTGTATTCTTCTAACTTAAAGTTTCAAGAATTTAACCATATTATGATACCCTTTCATTTTCCTATTGAAATTATGTTGGATTTCATATTATGTTGTTGAGAAAAAATGGTCCTTTAAGGATCCGAAACATCTTGTTCAAATCCGAGTTCCCTATTTTCCACCAAACTTGAATGGATGCTTCCCATGAAAGGATTTCAATGACTAATTTGTGCCTACACAGGCCTTAGTCACTCATTATCCTTCCAACAATGAAGGTTTTATGGAGTTCTGTGTTCATTTCATTGGAAAAAGGAACCTGTTAAGGTTTTGAAATGTTGTAAAAAAATTGGTGCATCACTATAATTAGGTTTTATTTTTTCATTTCCTTCTCCCTTTCCCCAACCACAAAGGAAGAGTCAGCTTCTATAAAAGTATTGGAGGTTATTCAGTGAAGCACAACCAGGTCCCCCATTCACTAAATCTCCCATAAGGATTTTTAGAGAAGCACAAGATTTTAATATCAACAAGTATCATAGACATTATGGATACAAACATGCCATCCTATAACTCTAACTTAGGTGTTACCCAATATTTTGGCTTTGAGGCCGCTACAAAATAGCTGGAAGTCTTGATGCCCAAAGTGTTAGTGTATATGGTTGAGATGGGTCCTTCTTCCAATACTTTCTTTATGCCTAAGCAAAACCACACTATCAAAGTGAACAAGGTACCTCTATGCTTTAGTTCTTTTACCCCTAAGATTTCTACTTCTGGTCATAGTCTCAAAGGCTCTTCTAGTATGGGGGCTGGTGACTCTAGCGGTGGTTCCTCTAGTCCTATTGATCCTATTTGAAATGATCTATTGCAAAACATGGGATGAATGTAGAACCAACTAGTGAACCTATCAATCTCTTCTTCATCTCAACCTATGTTATATTCTTTCTCTTTCCATATTCCGTTATCTATCATCATCTTAAATACTCCAATCCCTCAAGGGATGGAGATTCCTAAGTTTGAGAATTACAGTGGTCATGGAGATCATCATACATATGTGTCATCTTTCAAGAAAGAACAATGCCATCACAAACATGGTCTCTATTCTTAAAGGAAAAAGTATAGGAAATGATAGACCTTTTATAAAGTTATTTAAATCCTACACTAGAGTATTTTTCCTAAGCTATTAGAGGATAAAATTATAACAATACTAGAAATCCAACCTCTCTCTGAACCATATTCACAATGGTACGATGTGTAGTAGTTTTTTTAGTTTTATTGAGTACACGAATATGATATTGATTAGTGTGATTTCCTTTGTCATGAGATTCAATATCGCATTAATGATGAGACTATCCATCTCAATTGAAGGAAACAAAACTATAAAAAACTTGTAGCTAAGCCTAATATCCAACTATAGATTTGCATAGATCCATTCCATTCCCATTGTTGCTAACTTGATTATTCAATCTTTTGTCTCTTCTAATCCTGTCTTGTCTGAGTATGTGAACATGGTCTCACTCACTCCTATTTCTCCTGCAAGGCATGTGAGTGCAATTACTAATATTACATTTACCTCACACAATCTTCCATTAAATAAAGAGCTCTCTCCATTGTATCTTCCCGCTGAGATTAATGGTAACATCATAGCTTGGGTTATAGTTGACCTCTTGAGTTGAGTGAATGTGATCACAAAGGAGGCATTATTTATTAACAATTTGCACAAGGAGAAGTACAATGATTTGTAGGTCACTTTTGAACTCATGATGGGTTTTCTATTGCCCCAATGGGGTGTATTTTTTGGTTAGTTTTGGTTGGTCCTAAGTCTATGGATGTTTCTTTTGTTTTGATCCTAGAATCAAACTTATTCAAAGAAAGGTTGGGCATTTCATGGCTAGCCTTTATGAATGCAGCCAATTCCATAATCCACACAGTTTTTAAGTATCCCCATGAGGGTACCAAGCATGTTATCTAGGACACTAGATAAAAGTCATTGGTAGCATGTGGGGGCTTCTCACTCGATCATTTTTTTCCCACCTAGTCGGACTCCTCCCTCCTTGGGGAGGTCTATTGTATTAGGCTTATTATAGATATAAGACTGGGGGATTAGCACCGAAAGGTGGTTTTCCTTCGTTTCCTTATGCTATGTCTTTGAGGGCTTGTTTGTGTGCACAATAGTAGGCTTTTTCCTTTGCCCCTACAAAGACAAGGGAAAAGCTTGCTCTTGCCCTCAATCCTTCTCCTTCTAGTTCCTCTATGGAATCTCCTTCCACTTCTCATCCCTTTGTGGTTTCCTCTATTCCTAATCATGTGCCTGCCATGTAGGAAAGGTAAAGGTGCCTATGTTCGAGAAGTCAAAGCCCTAATTTTTTGAGCTTCTTGTTTTTCCCATGGTTCCCCATCCCACCATGTATTGGAGGGGGAAGTTTTTCCAAGGGGTTCCTCCTACGTCTCAACCTCTATGGCCTCTTCCTATTCTTCTACCTCCCTCTAGGGTGGGGCACGAGAAGAGGCCTGCTACCAAGAAACCTCTTCTAATTTTTTTCATTTTTGTCTATTTCTTAGGTCCTACTCCTCCTAAGAAGTATCCCCTTCCACTAGAAAGGGTTGTGGAAGTCCCCCCATGGAAAAGTAGGAGCACAGAGTTTCTTCTTAGGCTACGCCTTTGAGTGCCCATAGCCGACATAACCAGCTTGCATGTGAGTATTGTAGAGGGGGACCGACTGCTCATGACCCTAGGTCACAAGAGGGTCTAGAACAATAAGCTACCCTGATCTACCTCAAGCTAAGAGAATTTTTTAAGATAGGTTTGATGTTTAAAGGGTTAGAAAGGAAGGATGACTAATTTTCCTCTTTCTTTCTATCAGCCCGAGAGTTTCAATAAGTGAAGTGAGCAAGTTTCTAGAGTTTGGACTACAGCTTCAACAACTCACCACCAAAGGACTCTATTGTAGGACATAGATGATAGCACAGTGCACTAGCATCCTAGTGGGGCACTAACATCCATACAAATAGAAAGCATAAAGTATAGTTTGAAAGCTAAAGAAACTTAGTAATCATATAACAAGTACATTTTAATGCAATAAAAGAAAATAGAAAGCAACTAGATAACTCAATAACAAGAAGAATACTTTAACTTGATCTAATTACAAATTGAAAAAGGAGAGTAAGAGAGGTGCACCTTCCTACCCATGAGTTGATATCTTCAAAGTCTTCACTCAACAAGCAACCTACACACACAAGATAGTAAAATGTCGGGGCTATGTATAGAGGATTTCCATAGCTAGTCCCCCACTTTGGTGTTCCCACCTCCATGGACAACCAATATAGGAATGATATAGGAGAAAATGTGATAAAGAAAGATATTGAAGTGAAAGTACTAAGCAAGAAGTTCAATCCAATTTTTGGCCAAAAAGTGGAAATTGTGTTTTCCCTAATTTTTAGAATTTGACACATTTGACCTTAAAATTTGAAGCACTTAGAGATGGAATCTTAAAAAAAGTCACTAATCATAAAATGTAGTATTTAGAGTCTAGTTTCCAAATATGTAATTTATTTCAATACCCAGATTATACAAATTGAGTTTCAATAGGTGTTTCTAAATACCACTATTTAAAAGTCAATTTCTTTTACCATACCATGCACGTGTACAACACCCATATTTTGAACTAAATTATCATATTTTTCTAAATATTTTTGGGAAAATATTTGTGACTAATTGAAGCTTGTTTTCAATATTTTTTTGTACTTTTTTATTGAATTCTTTTTTTGTTAAATTTTTATTAGGCATATTTGTCATTTTGAAAAATCGTCATGTACGACACATAAGACATGACCTAAAGTTATTATTTTTTTATTTTTATTTTTAAATTAAAAAGAATTGTTTGAAGTTTGTTCTCGAGTAATCTGTTCATCAAAATGTTATGTTCAGCCTTATGTCCAAACTCGATTTTTTTCTCTGACATTGTTAAGACCTTCAACTTGCAAGTCAAACTAGGTTGAAAGCCTAGGTTTAGATTCCCAATGCTTTTCCCAAACCAAAATACAAGGAAAAAACTTGACCAAAAACTTATATTTCCCATTTCATAAAAAAACAATTTTTTTATGGTTCTACGAAACGAGATCCCATTTTGAAAATTGCTAAAAATGGGAAGTTTCCATTTTCAGAAAGTTTTCAAAATGGGATCTCATTTTGAAAACTTTTCGAAAATGGAAATTTTTTAAAAATTGAAAGTTTCCAAAAATGGTAAGTTTTCAAAACGAGATCTCATTTTGAATTTTTTCCAAAAATGGAAATTTTTCAAAATGAGATCTCGTTTTAAAAAAAAGGCTTAAGATCCTAAAGCTAAAGTAAATGGGAGATGGAATAATATCACCTTCAACCATGTCCACTCAAGGCATATGGGAGGAGTGCGGGAAAAATCTTGCAAATGCTAGTGTTGCCACAACAACGAAAGGAATGAGTCCACAAAACACCAACTTGCAGCCTCAATGGCTGTGAAAATGTTGTGAGGATGTTGTGAAGAGAGTGAAGAGAGATTTTTCCAATGTCTGAATGATCAAGAATTATGAAAGAATAAAGGTGATAGGAATTTGAAGATGAAATTGGAGGCAAAGGAGTTGTTTGAGTTCGGTCAAGGGAGCATAAATGTTACACTTCATTGCCAATGGAGAGTTGTAATGCCTCTTTGAATTTTAGAGGTAGGAATCATGTTAGGATAGTAGTGCTTTGCAAAAAAATTCATGCACCATGCTATTGTCCTTGATAGAATATCCTCCACCAACACAAAAAACAACTACCAAGTGGATGGGAAGAAAATGAAGGATGTGGAATAGCATTATGGAACTTAATTTGTCTAAGGTAGAAGGTATGTAAATATGGAATTGACATGGGGTGCAGATTCATGCCATTATATTTTTTCCCACTTTAGTGAGTATAAGTGTCAGCGAATGCATGATAAAGTAGAGTGAAAACTTAGAAATGTATACCTGAATCACTGAGGAAGTAGACTACAATATGCACACCCAAATGCATAGGAAGAGGAGATGGATCCATAGGTACTTAGTCTTGAGGAGTGTTAAAAAAATGTTTCATAGGTCCACAAACTTACAGAAGGTGAACAAAAGGCTCAGAAGGTGTTCAATCCTATAGAGGAGGTGGCCCAAGTGCTTGATCCTGAGGTAGGCTAGATGTGAAAGGCTCTGTAGAGTCTCATAGGTCCTTATAGGCAAGCTCAAGGTTCTCAGTTCTCCAAGCTTGATTAAAAAATCAGCTTCCTAGGTCTTGCAAACCAACATGTTAGATAGGTAAAAGCCACACAAGTAAACAAAAAATCATGCAGACAATCAATAATTAGAGGAGAAGATTTTAAAAGGGTCCCTTGAAAACCCTTCAAAAGAAAAGGGGTCCACTAAAGGAACACTTTATTTGAAAGGAAATGGCATTTTTCACAAATGATTCTAGCATCAAGGAATATTTCTCAAAGGTTTCTTTCATCAAGGAATTCAAAAGGAAGAATACTTCCTCACAAGGGAAAGTTTCCATACTTCTTCATTAGAAAAATTACTCTCTTCTCGAAGGGAATTTTTCACATTCTTTCTTTACAAATACATGAAGAAAGAAAGAATCCTCTAGGGGTCCTTGTTGAAGAACATATAACTTCTTAAAAAAATAAGGGATTTTCAAAGAGCGATTCATTGGACACCAAATACACCTTTTGAAAATTGAAGTAGTATGATATCCCCCCATAGGATGGTGTGAGTTGAACAAAAAGGCATGTGGCATCCCAAGGAGAGAGAAGAAAGTGATATGGCCTATGATACATGACATGTTGTAATGATGTAAATGTTGTCGCACATGTGAGGGACAACACATAGGCACCACAACATCATGAAGCAAGCAAACAGAGAAATATAAAAAGGAAACATAAGCATAGATGAAGAAATCAAGACACAGGGAGATTTGATACTTTGGGGTTAGAACTACTCATAGATATAAATAGATAAATATGATATAATAATATATATTATCTATCATCAATCCCATACTATATTATATCATGTGAAGAAAGGTACGAGAATAAAAAATAAAGTAAAAAATAAAATAATTGGGTCAACATGAAAGGGAGGCCTAAATGCCGCCAACACTTTGCATTGTCCCCAACTATCAAAAATCAAGGCACAACAAAGGAAGAATGAAGCAACAAATAGAATAATTTTACAACAAAAAATACTCCTATATCCAAGAACCTAAAGGGTGACAAGGGTCCTCTAGGAACACATAAAACATGCACGGGGGAAACAAAATACACGCACAAGTCTAATCTATAGATAAAGAAGAGGTGCCCTCTTGTCCTCATCAACCAAAAGGTTGTTGTTCTCCCAATCAAGATTATTATAAGGGGAAGGAGGAAAAGCCTACAATGGTAGGATAGCAAGGGGAGCACCCTCCAACTCTCCTATGATAAGAACCAAGGAAGAGGGCGCCTCGAGGTCTTCTTCACTCAACTCATGTGAGGTAAACATCATTGATTTTGAAAAAATCACTGACAAAGCCAAGACATCATCCATTGAGTTGAACATGTGCTTGATAGGAGTTCCATGTGTCAACTATGCAAGTGATAGAGGAGGCACCTGATATCCACTATCTACCTCACCGAAAGACTTTGGGGTAATGAAAAACTCAGGATATGTTAGGGTTGCCTCCGTTACTAGGACAGGGCAAGCTAGAGTAGAACCAACTTCTAAAGAAGGTGATGCATTCTTTCAACCCCGATTAGAATTAATATTTTCCTCCAACTTGTTCTTCATCGAAGGATGCCAGATCCCCATAGAGGAAGCGAAAGGTGAGGAGGAAGAGGAGAAAACTACAATGGACACCATTGAGGTATTTATAATATCCACAAGTTTAGGAAAGGGTAGGATGTCCATAAGGGACATCAAGAAAGGAGGCACAACCAAAGGAGTGATGAACACTTAAACCCTTTTAGGGTGAGGGTCATCCACACTCACGAGGGGAGCTAGAAGAAAGATCGGGGCAATGGGAACCTAAGCAGAAGGGGCTGAAGAGGAGGGCACAATAAAAGATGCCAAAACAAGAGCTTTCAACTCCCTTGCCTCCTTCTATAAAGCAACTTGCTCAATGGCTAGAGCCTTCCTCCAAGGTTTACACTCACATGCAAGGTGATTTATTTAGCTCCGAGAGTTGGAAGCTACAGCTTGAGGAGGAGCAAGAGGCTCTTTCCCTACCATGGGAGTGTCTAGCATAGCCATTACTGGTGGAGGGAGTGACTTTTGGGTAGAAACATGAGGAAGAGATACATGAACAAACAAAACAACAAGTGGAGAAGTAGACCCAAGTGCCTGAGTGGTGAGCTTCTTCCCATTTTCTACACTAGGGTTAGGAGTAGTAGGAGGCTACATAGGACAAGATGTAGAGGCGACTCCATGGGGACCCTTCTCCTCACCATAGAAAATGGGCCGAGGCACCGTGAGCAAGACAGAAAGGTAAAACACCTCGTGCTTGGCCTTTTACCAAACACACACCATTGGAATCCCCAAGAGATGCATGGAGGTGAAATTCAAAGGTACTATAGTAGGACAAGAGGTAGAAGAAGATGGAACTATAGAGGAAGAAGAAGACCTCTAAACGAACTTCAACTTCTCTTTTGAAGAGGCAAAGGCAACCTTGCTACATTATCATGCAAGTCTTTACTGAAATAGTATAGGGGAAAGGAGGATATATTATTTTTGGCACTATGCCTCCATTCTTGTATTTTATGTAAGTGCAATATAATAGGTCTATCCTTTGAGGAAGGAGGACAATAGGGGTAGGCTATAAGTGATCTAATGAATAAGCCCCACATGACACTAGGGGTTTTTACCTAGTGTTGTGCACAATGTGTATGAAGCCCTCATGGGAGAATTTCAAGCATTTATGGATCACTGAAGGGACTACGTTCATGGAAACTAGCCAAGGAATGCCTAGCTTTTTGAACAAGTCAAACTCTAGGATAATATCAAAAATGCAATTCACAGTCCTAAGCCCAACCAAGACTGAAAGGGTGATGGAACCAAGGGGAGGGATGAAAAGCCCATCATGCGCACATATCATGCTTTTAGATTCATCATACCCATTGTTATGTAGATTTTTTTTGGCATATTCTCCTCCATAGTAAAATTATACTAAAACGTAGTCCACAAGAATATGCATCACAATCTTGTTGATAAAAGTGAGATTGTATAAAGGAGAGAGTTTTCTATTAGCATTCATCAACAAGTGTTGCGAGGTAAAGGTTAGGAATTCACAAGCTACACAAACGGGATAGGAAGATGCATTAAAGAAGCCATCTTATATGTACACCAAAAAGGACCTTCTCAAAAGCCCCTAAGGGTTTAACAATTAGACAAAGACCTATTATAGACTTCACAATGTTTAGGGACTCTTCTAGCTACACACTAGGGGTCGTAGGTTGGGTTGCAATGCCAACAACACACACACCTACATACCTGAACACAATTAATCAACACTATGAAATAGAACTAGTTCATGTTGGGTTCACCACTAATTGCAAGGACCCTAGGTGAATAGGATCTAAAACAATAGATCTAAAGCTAAAGAGTTATTTAAGAGAGGCCCTCTTTCCTTCTACCAATCCAATAGTTTCAAGAAATCAGGAGAGCAAGTTTCAGAGTACAAATTGCAGCTTCAATAATTTCCATAGGAATCTAGTAACAAAATTAATGCAATGCATTGGTGTCCCAGTTATTGGTAACAAACAAACAGCATAAAGTATAGTCTGAAAGAAGGGAACTTAAATGACCTAACAAGTGAAATAACAAAAAATAGAAAGCAACTAGATAACTGAATAACAAGAAGAATATTTAACTTGATCTAATTACAAATTGGGAGAGAAAGAAAGGTGCACCTTCCTACCCATGAGGTATATCTTCATTCTTCACTCAACAAACAACCTAACAATATGAAAAAATGTTGGGGCTATGATAGAGGACTAAAATTGCTTTGGTGTTCCCACCTCCACGAATAGCTATTATATAAATGATAAGAAAATGTGATAAAGAAAGATATTAAAGAGAAATTACTAAGCACTATTCTAACAACATTATGCTTTGAAACAATACGGTAAGTAAATGGGAGATGGAATAATATCTTCAACCACGTGCACTAAATGGGAGAAGGCGTAGCTCACAAGCTTGTAAATGCCGATTTTGCACAACAACAAAGGGAATGAGTCTTTCAAACTAGGTGGTGAAAATGTCGTGAGTATGCTGCAAAGAGAGTGAAGAGGGAGTTTTCCAATATTTGAATGATCCAAAGATGAAATTGGAGGAAAATAAATCATTCATTGGTCAAGAGAGTCATTACACTGGATAATTGTAACACATTCCAGAGGTTCCTACCAGGATGGTAGTGCACTGCATAAATTTGGTGCGCTAGCAATAGAATATCCTTAACAAGGATTTGTTAGGATTTTGTTAGTTTTTGTAAGGTAGAAGGTATGTAAATATTTAATTTGTAAGGGGTGCAAATTACGCCAAAAGTGTAAGCACTAGTGAAAGGCTCTAGCCAAGTTGCATGTGACTTTGCAGTAGAGTTTCAATTCATTTGTTCCTATTTCTACTCTTATCTCTTTAGTGATGCTTTTGATTCTTCTCTAAATTCTTCTTTACTTCCCACCACCTATGTGCTTCTTTTGGCTTCATCGATAAAAGGGTATAGGTGTTCATCTCTCCTTCAGTGGAGCCTCTCCTTAATTTTCTTCTACTCCTTTATCATAGGCAATCAACATGCCTAATACAAAGGTGGTTTCATCCCTTTCTTGTGCCTCCTTTTTTTCTATTTCCTTTGTGGATCCTGATCATCCTTCATTGAAGTGTAAGTTGGAGGATGACCTCACTTCAAGATGACTTCAGTCTAGTTTTTTTTTTCTTGCATTGTCATCATGATGGAGGAAACCCCCACATAAGTTTACCACTAACTTTTCTTGAGGTTGATAGTGACTCTTAGGTGTATTTTCCTCCTCCCACTCTATTGACACATGGATTCCTAAGAAGTGCATTTGGTGGAGTATTCTATTATCTTTGATTTTTGCAATTGATGACCTTCACCTCATGATCTTGGTGATGGAGACCTCTAGGGGCCTTCTTCCTTGCCTCCTGTTGTATAGTTAGAGGGTACACCCTTGCTATTCTCCCTTTCAATCTTGTCTTCCTTCCCCCTACAATGATGATTGGGAGTAGATTGATTTGCTAGTCAAGTAGGGTGGTGTCTTTGTCTATATCTATAGATTCAATTTGTATTTTTTCTTGTGTTCCCTTGTACTTGTATGTATGTGTTTTATACTCTTTCCTAGAGGACATTGTAGGTGATTGGATCATGTGCGGTATTCTATCATCTTTGTAGTAAAATCGGGGACAATGCAAAGTGTTGGGAGCAACATGTTGACCTGATATTTTTCATGTCATGTGCTCTTATTCAATTTCTAATCATTTGGGGATTGATGATAGTTCATACCATCTATTTATATCTATTTATAGTTTTTACCATGTTATCAAATCTTATATCTTGATTTCAAATGATGTTCTAGTTTTCAATGGATGTGTGACATACCAAATATCTCACCATGTATTTTGTGTCAATTCTTCCTTAAGATCACATGACTTTGTATAGCACACATCCTTCTAAGGGAGCTCATATATGCTTAACTTTCAAAAAGGAGTACTCCTTCAATTCTTTCAAAAATATCTCTTGGTGATATGAAAACCCTTTCAAAAAGAATTCTTTCCCCCCTTGGTGATCTATTCAAATCTACCTTTCAAAAGTTCTTCCATTCCTTGATAAAGATCTTTCAAAAGGATTCTTGATAACAAAATCACTTGCAGAAAATTTTGTGTCCAAATTGAGAATTCAAGTTCAAAAGGGTTGCTTGGTGTCTTGGTGTCCTTGAAAGAACCCTTTGGAGAATTCTTTGGTGTGTTATAATTTGTGTCTTATATATTGATTTCTTATATCTTGGCATCTAAGGCAGCCTATTTGTCTTATATCAGATATTTGACATCCTTATGTCTCAGATGTCTCATGCTCATTGTCTTTTTTTATTGGAGTCTCATCATATTTTATGGTGTCATTGGTTTCATTGCATGGTTTTGGTGAGATCACAGTAGGCTTTGCAAGCAAAGACATGTCCTCTTCACATCCTAGTGAAGCTTGTACTACGTCAAAATTTCAAAGCAATGCTTTCTCTTTTTCGATATATTCTCTTTAATCTCTTTCTACTTTAGCTTGCACATTCTTAGAAACATATACTCACTAAAGTGGGGTCAAAATCCTAAATTGCACCTAGTGCTTTCCTATATTATCACCTCATTTTAGCCTACACAATGCAAAAAACCACAACCTTTTCCTTAAACCTTTCACACGTTCCTTAAATTCATTTTCTTCTTCCTCTTTTTAAGCATTAAGGCCTCATCTTTATCACAATTTTTAAAAACCATCAGAATGGAAACTACCTCACTCAGTGATTTGTTTACATGAGTCAAATTGAAATTGAACTTAGGAACAAATACCACTGCTGCAAGGGAAAACCAAGCCTCATACACAAATTCCCAACAACATAATATGCATTCAAAAAAACTTGCTATCAAGAATTAAATTGTGTGCCCATATGGGCTTATGTAAATCCTTAAAAATTGAAATATAATAGAAACATCAAAATACAAATGGTCTCTGCTTCTTTCACAAGAGCTCTTTAAACCTACAATCTCTTATGTAAACCATTGTTGCAATATTTCAAGTTTGTTTTTTGTTGTCTTCAACCTACAAAAACATGGTTTGGTATACTTCTCCAAGAACTACATTGAAACAAGAACCACACCACAAATTAACAAATAAAGTTTGATTTCTAATCTTTGACATCACATTCTTCATCATATGGGCTTGTTGATTATATAATTGTAAAGAAAACATGGAATCACAATCCTTTGAAAAATCTAGCAACATCTTATTATGCAAAACTTCAACTCCAAAATGTGCACTTCTCAAAGTGAAAATTATATATATTTTCAAGATGAGAATACCACTGTGATAAAAAGAACATGTAATACTTCCTTGGAAAACCCACACCCCTTCCCCACATAGCCATCACATAGCACCAAACCCATTTAAAATTTGGTTTAAATTCTCTAATAGCTCTGACAATACCATGAAGGAAAGGAAATATTTTTGGTTGATGCAATATTGTCAATGACTATGTGTGCTCCTACATAATTTTCTAATCAAGTTGAGTCATTGGAGATTTGCATTGGATGGGCTTTAAAATAGGCTCAACAGTCTCATATGAATATTAAATAGAGATTCCATAGTTTGTTGGAATTATAATCCCAACTACTATTGTCATGTTTTATGTTAATACCAAAGTATCAACATGGGAAACATTTAATAGAACTAACCCATTCACCTGTTTAGTCCTATATTTCCTTTACCTGCTTCAAGGTCCTTGTATTTCTAGTATGGATAGCCTCTCCTTAGAATTGGTTGACTTTCACTTCAATCCATTTTCTTATGTAAAATATTATGCACATTTAATTTTTAGTACTACCTTTGTATGGAAAAAGGTAGATGCTCTATTGAGAGTTTTCTAGGTAGTTTGTATTGGAATATAAACTCCAATTTTCTTTGAAGTGTGTGTTACATAGAGGAAAAAATAGAGCTATTTTTTATCTGTCAACAAATTTATTGTGCAAAGGGATTTTTAAGCTTTGCTAGTACAAAATAAAGCACATTGTTATAAACCTAGATATATATATATATATAAATAGTAGTAATTCTCTATTAACTTGATCAATATAAAGAATATTTTTTGTTCTATTATTCTATTCTTTATTTTCCTTTCCTCACAATAGAGAGGAAACAAATAAAGGTTGGTAACTCAAATACTAGGACACAAAATTATCCTTTCCTATTAGATTCATTACATATTATAAGTGCATGTGAAGGTTGGAAATCATCATCACTAACCAGGTACGTGAACAATTTTTTTATCATGTTTTATTGACACACTCTAAGAGGTTCTTTATCATGCATGACTATGACTTGAAATTAGTGTGACCAAATTAGAAAAGCACTCTAAATTCATTGTGTGAATTTCTAGCTCAAGGGATTTTTGTGTTTCTACAAAGGGATATGGATAATCCCATCATCCTTGTGAGCACCCACAGAAATATGGCTTACTGAGGTGCAATAATGGAGCTCTGATTGAAGCGTACTATGTTGGAACTAGATTTTATACTGATTGGAGTGGTTAAACTCATTCTTAAACAACAATTTTTGTTGTCAAATGAGTGGTATAGGGTTGACTCAAACATATCCTCATGTTTTGTGGTGACACTACTAGACCTACACACTTTTAAAGTGGAGGTGGTGGAAATGACGTGCAAGATTTTTATTCCTAAAATTTTAGGTAGGTTGGAAGAGGTGATAGATGTTTCCTCCTTTGGCTTGTGTATTCCTAGGTCCTGTGACTTGGACCATCTTTTGGTGCCATGTGAGGAAGTAATCTTCTTCCCCTTCATTTTGTACATTAAAGATGAGGTGTTACACAAAAATGGAGAGAGATCAAAGGTGGAAATAAGATTCTTGAGGAAAATATTGCATGAAAAGTTGGTTCAATATTTTGAATGGGTTGGAAATTTTATGAATAACATTCAAGAAATTGATAATGTATAGTCCACTTTTCTCTACAAGCTTTTGAACTTTGTTCTTTTTGAACATAAATGTATAATTTTTTTTCATACAAGGACCTTTAATTGTTAGAATTTTTTTGTAGCTACTTTTGGTCAGTTGGGTGTTTAGGCTTTGAATTTCCAAAGCTACTGTTGAACACCATTAATTTAGTTCAATCACTTCAAACTACATGTTGGAATGTAGGAGGGTAACTCGTAGATGTTTCTTCTTCTTTTTTCTATTGATGGATCATCAATACATTTAATTTTGAATATGTATTTATGTTTCAAGATTAATACAAAAAATTTAGGCCTTTTACTTTTTACCAAGAAAAAAAAACCTAAAATCTGAACTCAAAAAAAAGTATATCAAAACAATATCCTAAAAAATTCAACAAACACCCACATGGACATAATCAAAAGAAAGGACATGTTATTAACAATATAATTCTTTTATAGGAATGAGTGTGAATTTTTTTTTTGACTAAACCGCCCAAAATTATTCAAATTCTAACACGATTCTACACAATGCCTTCAATCAAAACACGAAAATAACTCCTTAAGGTTATGTTGTAGTGTTATGTCTTAAAAAATATTATTTTTGGATTTGCACAAAAATTTTAGTATCCATCACAGTTGTCTTGTACTATGTGTTTCTAACACTTTGTGTGCAGGTTTATATATTACCAAAAAAACTCAAGTTGAAAGATTAAGGATTTTTACAAAGATTTTAGTAATTTAAGATCATCATTTAGGGCTTCCCATTTTATTCTTGGCATCCCTCTAGCATGGTTATATCCCAAAAATCTAATAGGAACGATATAATTATTAGTCCCTACCTTATAGGTGGAGACTAATGTAATCGGTTGGTAGTTTTTTGAGTAAAATAGTTTAACCTATGATATTAATGAATTTTTCTATTAAAATGTTGTTTTTCTTATTTTATCTAAATTCCTGATTGGTTATTGCATTTTTTTCTAAGGATTTCATGATTTTTTTATTAAAATTTGATAAAATTATCATTCCATCCAATGAGCGATGAGTAGGGAAAATATTTCATGCATTGTCTAAATTCTTTTCCTCCCACATTTTCTGAAGCATCTTTGGTGGAGTGAAGAATATTTGACAAAAAATTTTTCTTGTTGATTGTGTGTGGGCACATGGTCTTCCTAATGGAAGATGTGGTGAGTGTTCATTAAAACAGGTGTGAACATCCATCAATTTCATCCTTCACCTTTGGCAAAACATATGATGTGGAATAGAATTTGAATTTAGTTTTGTAGGAATTGGTAAAGAGATCGGGAAGATTTTTAATGGTGAGTGCTTGCAATATGCAAACTGAAGTTTAAGAAAACATCTTAGTAGTTGCATGCTAGATTGTTGTAAATGGAATATCTAATATACTTCTTTGTAGGTGCAAAGAAGGTGACTTCAATACATATGTTGAATAGAACAAAAAGCCACATGTTTGTGGATAACGTAAAATACTTATGGATTCACATGTTCTCCAATAAGTCAAATTAGATTCATAAAGATGTTTAATAGCTTGGTAGAGTTACATTTTTATATTGATGGATATTTTCCATTTTTCCTATTGCATATACCATTCACAATGTCTTGATTGGACATTTTTCTATGTAAATAGACGTGACTAAAATTATGTTTGATATTATGGCTGAAATAGAAAAATGTGGAAGCATAGATAGTGCACGTGAATTGCTTGAAAAAATGCAAATGTGGGCTGAACCAGGATAAACAAAAAAACTATGCAAAAGTTCCATTTTAAAAATCAAAGTGTCTTAGTTGGTGGTCCCAAGAAGTCTCATCTTGGATTGTTTTTCATAGATCGATTTCTTTCAAGCTTCCATAGCTTGTTCAAAAGCATCTACTTTAGGCTTCTAGCCATGGTAGCAAGGCATTGAACTGTTTGATAAAATGCTTTGGTAGAGATGTATGGGAAAATGTAGCAGCATAGATAAAGCAATGAAGTGTTTGGGAAAATGTCTCAAGTAAATGTGGTCTCGGTGATGGAATGCCACATACCATGAGTTATTTCTTTCCTTTAGTTTTCAAAGAAAAGCTTTCGTGTGAGTCTCTTTAGCCAGTTTTTTCACTATGGATGTGTGCAATTTGCTAGCTAGACCTGCACTAATGATGACAGTCCCATTTTTCTTTCTGTAAAAGGATTGAAATGAAAAGATGAGGGAAATTCATGCACAAAGCAACTTCTAGGAATAGGGTGGATTATAAATCCCAAGAAGGGACAAAACTAGTGGTCGAGTGTGAGACCCACTATTCCCCATTAGCTCAACTTAGTATTTACAAGCGCCAACATGTAACCACTACCTGCTTTAATGGTTTTGGAAACCATAGTTATAGATTCTTGCTCAATAAGATTTTTTTGGTCTCATTTCTTGCAAATTTTTATATCAATTAGGTTTTTCATTTACACCATCGTTTTCCCCCACTAATTTTATGGTTTTTGATAAAGGAAAAAATGGGTTTTACAAGGACATGAAAACACAAAGTTTACAAAAAATAAGAATAAGTATTAAAGTCACCATAGATAAAAATGTTGCAACAAAATAAAGCCAAAGAAACACAACAACCACCAACCCAAGGACAACAAAGGCTACAAAAAAACCCAAACAAAAAATCAGCAAGAAACCCCTAGCTAACCTAAGAACTTAAGAGCTTCAACAACCTCAACTTCAACATTATACATTTCCTGAGTGCCCTTCTTTAAAACCTGAACCATCAGGGGCATAGGAGGATTCTTCCTCTTCATATTGGCTCTAGTGCACTTAGAAATACCATCATCCTCAGTATTGTTCTTGTCCTTAATGGCAACCAAATCCACAACTAGAGAACCCTACTATGAATTCTCCAGTTTCTTAGAGATAACACTAATAATGTTGGCATTATGTTTCACCATTTTATGATTATGCTCCATAATAGTTTTCATGGTATTTTGGCAGTGTTGACAGGACAACGAGGTTATAAGGATGCAGTGTGCAAAATTCCAAGTCGTTCTGAACTTCAGAGATGCAAAATCGGGAGGCTTACTATTTATAGCAATGGATTAGAAGAAGGTAAAAATGTCTAAGTCTGAGTTCCATCTAGCAAACACCTCCAAATGCGCCATGCTTGCCTTCAAGATGATCAAAAATATTCTATGAAATGAGTTCATCCTCCTGCCACCCCAAAATGCGCCCAAGTTGGTGAGGTGGAAGCATGAAAAATTTTCTAAGGCAAAGTTTCATCCACCTCCTAAAATGCGCCCTCAAGGGATGAAGAAGTTTAAAAAAATTTCTAAGTATGAGCAATATCCTCCTGCCTTGTCTAAATGCGCCCTCCTCACAAAGCAAAATGATAAAAAATTTCTAAGTATCAACTCTCATCCTTCACCAAGTAAGAAATGCGCCCAACAAGCAAGAAGGTCAAAGAGGTCAATGAAGTTTATCCTTCACCCTTGCCTAAATGCGCCCATACTAAGTTCCATCCTCCTCAAGGCAAGAAATGCGCCCAAGCTAGAAATGGTCAAGGGAAGTCAACGTTTTCATCCTCCTCCATGGGCAAAATGCGCCCAAATGCATGCATGTGAAGACAAAACCAATGGCATGCAAAGAGACAAAACGTATGCATGCAAGGAGGGAATATTCCAAATGAGTTGAAAGGCAAGTTTTAAAATCCACTTCATAATGCAAATCCGCCCAAGTGTAGAAGCTGGTCAAAGAGTCAAAGGCGTTGGAAGAAGTTTCATCCTCCAGCACATATAAAATGCGCCCATTCTTCATCAACCTCCAAATGCGCCATGCAAGCTGGGAAGAAGACAAAAGGATGTTGACTTCTTTCTCTCCCTTTTGAATGCGCCCAAATATGGATGAAGACAAGTAATATTGCTATTGTGAATGTTTTCCATGGTGCGCCTAGGCTTGAGAGATGATATGGCCATGTGATAAAAATAATATCCTAGGCGTTGGAATTTTTTTTGAAAATGTCCTTCATGAAGTGAGATATGCGCCTAAGGTAAAGGTGGATGGATTTAAAGAGTGCCAAGGCGTTGAAGATTCTTAATATCTTCTTGAAATGAGAAATGCGCTCAAGGGGTGATGAATATGATATGTTAGGCAATGAAAAAATAAAATACGCTAAGTATGATGTGCTTTCAAGGAAGATCTAAGTGAAGTCAATAAAATTTTCTCACCATGGCAAAATTTTCAAGGTGATCAAAATTTTTCTAAGGCACAAAATGTTCTCCCTTAGAAAAATGCCTAAGTCTGGAGAGGTGATAAGAATTTCCTGTGATGAGTAAAATTTGTCGAAGATGAAGATGCTGGCATTGCAGGATGGATTTAAAAATATTTTCAAGTCAGAGCAACAGGATGTTCACAGACGTGAAGAACGGGATTTAATTTGTTGGAAATTATTTTTCCAAGGTGCAAAATTCAAGAAAATTAAATGAACCCGTTCGTTGTGCACCCATGAGTTCATCGCGTTTCAGAGAAAATTTTCTTCTGGGTATTGAAGATTATCGATGAGGAGTTGATTTGAAAGTCTTCCACAGTTCGTCGAGGCCTTCAAGATGAGGATTTGAAGTAGGCACTAGGTTGATGAGTTTTCCTAAGGGAATCTAAGGCAAAATGAAGAAAATGTGTTTTCAGGGTGAAATTCTCCAACGATGAATTTGAAAGGAACTGCCTAGGTGAATTTGCTTAAATCCTTCATGAAGATAGTCTTCTTGAGCTAGAGATGGATAAAATCAAAGTTGCTTGAAATATGGATGTGGGCTTGACATTCGCGAAGTAAGGCGTGAACAAAGAAGATGGTAAATAAGTTAAGATTATATTATGAAATGTCTGGGGAGGAATGTTGATATTAGCTTTCAGGAAGAAAGTTGAAAATGGCTAAGTGTTGAGACTTAGTATAACTTAAGTGACAAGATGAAGACCGGGAAGAAGTTTCAAGAATGGAAGATTGTGAACGCATCTACAAATGGAATCTTCTAGAAGGATAATGGACATTGGCTCATTTATTACCCCACTCCCGAAGGGTTAGGGCTGAGGTGGCATCCCAGCTTGTAACCCTAGCCATCTTTTGTTTAGCTATATAAAGGGGGAGTCCCCCTCATTTGTAATTCATTAGGGATCAGAGCTTAGAGAGCTTTAGTAGTTTAGATTGAAAAGGAAGGAAAGTCTTCCCTTTGGATACTTTGTAAGAAGTTGTCATGTATGCTTTCATAATAAAAGAATTTTCATTGATGGTGAAATCTTCTTTGTTGTGAATAGTTGTTGAGGCTTCTTCGTCCTTCCAATTCACATAGCATCTTGAAGTAGCATAAAGTAGTGTAATTTTCAGTTCATGCAAGTAGTTTACTTTGGATTTGTGGTGTTTGATCGACGTAGCTTCTCTTTATCCATACCACTAGCGACTCGCTGATGGTGAGTTTGCCTTGCGTGGTCAACTGGACATCATTTCGAACTTAACTTCGATTGTGATTCGTATGCTTGTATGCATCGTTGTGATGGTACATGTATGTTGAATTATAATTTGAATATTCTTCGTTACTCCCCTGAAGATTGCACCGATTTTGCTGAAGCTGTCCGATGCGAGGCTAGGTGAAATCCGGTTGAAGTCAAGTCGAGCTCCACATATCCTGTAGAACACTCTTATCCCTACACCCTTTAAATTCAGTTCATTTCGATTAGAATTAGAAACTTGTGCTCATGCCAAATCATTTGAATTACACGAAATCCCTTAATCTTGTCTGTTGTTAGCTGTCGAACAATTGTGTAAGTCCCCTCGTGAGAACACAGCAACTCACATCAAACCAACTGAGGGTATTCTAAGTATTCAACCTTGGAGTTGAAAGCATGATCTTACTCGCAATCTTAGCATGCTGAATACTTTGTTCAAGAGAGGATAGGCAAACTTTATTCTATTTCCAAACCACGCCAACACTAACCTAAGAACTTAAGAGCTTCAACAACCTCAACTTCAACATTATACATTTCCTGAGTGCCCTTCTTTAAAACCTGAACCATCAGGGGCATAGGAGGATTCTTCCTCTTCATATTGGCTCTAGTGCACTTAGAAATACCATCATCCTCAGTATTGTTCTTGTCCTTAATGGCAACCAAATCCACAACTAGAGAACCCTACTATGAATTCTCCAGTTTCTTAGAGATAACACTAATAATGTTGGCATTATGTTTCACCATTTTATGATTATGCTCCATAATAGTTTTCATGGTATTTTTCATTATACTTATTCCATCTTTCAAACATTTGAATTTACCTTCATTATCCTCAACCTCAATTCTCATTCTATCCTCCTTCTTTCCGTACTCTGCAGTAATAAGAGAGCAAACTTTACCTTCCAAATCCTCTAGCTTGCCACTAAGGGCTCTATTTATGAGATTAAGGTATTTAATTTCATGGAAGGCCCATTTCATTATCCTAAAATAATCCACAAAACCATTCCTTGCAATAGCCAGGATATCCCCAGGATACTCACGGTCCAGTTATAAAAAGTGGTCCTCAGGGTTTAGGTCTCTTGGGGAATTTAGTCTATTATCTCTGTCGAAAGCAGGGAAGGATGAGTGAAAGTTCTGACTTGCATTAGGGGCCTCTGAAAATTCCTCCTGGGAATCCTCAGATTAAGAGACCAGTTTATTAGCATGGGACTCTTTATGGGTGGGCTTGACATTCTAAACAAAGTGGCTGGGGTTTTTAGCTTTCAGAACAGAGCGGCTGGGGTTTTTGACAATACTAGGATTCTTGGGAAGGGGATTATCCAGCTAGGTTTTCTTTAATTTGGGGTCAGGGGACTTTCAACATTCCACTCAGGGTCAATCTCCTTACCCTCCTTACCCTCCTTACCTAATAATTTTATGGTTATCTTTTCCCTGATAACTGAAATTGTAGGATTAGCTTCCTAGATCCTCCAGAGCTCCATCATCTTTTGTCTTGAATCTATTTAAATATAACTTAGAACATTCACAAGAAAGCGAAATACACAAGAAATTTTCCAAGCACTTTTCCAATGGGAAAAGCAATGGTGAAAATGAGAAGCCCACTAGTACATTGCTTTTGGTTTCTACTAAAAAAAATAGAAACCGTATACAGTCAATTAGAATTCAGATTACAAGCTACTAACAATCACCAAAAACTAGTAGGAAAGATCTTTATTACCAGTAACATAATCATGATCGATGAGCTTATTTAGTTTACTCACCTACATGCAATTCCAAAATCACTATAAGAACATAAATTTTTCCCAGAATGTGTTTTTGCTTGACTCATTTTTCTATTAATGCTTCTTCTTTTTAATTGGAGAATATTTTTTTTAGTGGGTTAATTTTAGTAGTTATGCTTCTAAAAATTCGTGCCAAATGATAATATATTCATTTATCCTTTTCTAACCATACTTATGTTTATGGGTCATCATAGGTATGACTTATCTACAATGCTTTGCACATATTCTCTACCATGCTTCTTGCTAGCCATAGATGTAAGGCAATGAACACTTTGATAAAATTCTTTGGTAGACATGTATGAAAAATGTGGTAGCATAGACAAGGTAGTGAACTATTTGAAAAAATGCCTCAAAGATTGGTAGGGAAAATTTGGAGCTATCTGTAAGGGTTTTCACTAGAGTTTTAAATGGAAAATCTTACTCCAACCCTATAGATTTTGTCTATGTTTTCACATTTTTCATGCATGCCTATTAGGGTCAGCTACATATTTCATTGCCATGGATGAATGCACAGCTGATTCATTTCATTCACACTTGTAAGATCATTTCAGAGTTGGATTTGCTCCAAGTTCTATTTGCACACATAGTAAGTTCTTATTAACCTTTTCCTATGGTTCTATTGTCTATCCCTTATGTGAGCTATTATATCTTCAAAAAATCATGATATCAACAAATATGTAGGCTTATTGCATATATAATGTCATAAATAATGTGCAGTTATTTGTTTTCTAGATATCAACAAAATGTCAAATGTAATTGGGGATGATTTTAACAAGTTTAAAGCTTGAAAAGATCTATTGATGCAAAGACCATTTCATCTTCATGTCTATTCCTAGAAATAAGCTTGAAAAAACATATGTCCTTTTCTATTTTTCTTTTAACCAATGATTTTTTTTATCATTACCTAAAGCAAATCTCTATTTTTTCTTTTCCCAAAAACATTTATCACTCTTTGTTTTTAATCTCCAAACTCATGTATGTTGTGTCTTCCTTTTGGCAAGTGATTGTGACAACAACTCATTTTTTCAAGAATTTTGTATTCAATGGGAGTATTGCATTTAAAATTGATATTTTGAACAACTATAAGTCTTTTATGTAGCTTTTATGTGGTCCTATATTGTGAATGTGGCCTAATTTTTAGTCATATGAACAACACAATCCAACTTCATTGATGAGCTCAATGATTCACGCACAAAAGCTTTTCTAGAACAACTTACATCTTCCAGTACAAAGGTATGTAGCCTCATAATACTATAGAATTTTCTTTGAAACATTTAAATTATTTTAGACATAATGCATCAAAGTGTTTTGTCAACCTAAATTAGATAACAACAACTTTTTAATCTGATTGAAAACATTTTGTAAAGAAATATAAGAATTCATAAAAAAACAATATAAAACATTTTAGAGGGAAATCAGACAATGACATACCTTAGTCCAACAACTAAAGTTTATTATAGAGGCAGGACAACCATTTAGATAGAATTTTCCCAAGGTTTATAGCTATACAATATTCTTCAGCCCTTTGAGAATGTTGCATCCAACTCTAGCCCTTTGAGGGAAATCATATAATGAAGCATTTAAGTCTACCTATTGACCTACACAAACTTGTCAAACTTCTACAATACCCCAAGCGAAAAGGATTAAATATTCAAGGTCTCCAATATCCCATGGTAAAGTCTTTAGCTTCTTTCATGTACAAATTAGATTGGAAAACACTTTAACCTAAAGCATATGAGTAAACTCATTTTATGTATTTTCCTATAGTTTTGTAGGTATTCAACAATTTTAGGTATTACATCTTGGTTTACATTGACTCAATCTAGCTTCAAAACTACAAAAGATTGAAAATACGTACCTTCTTTCCATACTTTACTTTTTTAATTTCTTATGTATCAATATATTAATTTTTGCACTAGTCTATGTTAGATAATATTTCTTCTATGTCTATGCTAGATAACATTTGTAGGTTAGTAGTTTTTGTTGTAGTAACTTTCACATTACTATTTAATTGATGATGATACCTATTCTTCTATTGATTCATCTCTTCCCAACATAACTCACTCTTTTGTTCTCATAAACACTATAGTTATTGAGTAGTGGGAAGTGAAACTAACCATCTAATTTGAATTTTTGCTAATTCTTGTTGGTTTGTTAGATTTTGTCTATGTTTTTGACAAAAAAAATATATCAACTCTCAAATTTTTATTTAGTTTGTGCACTATCACTATGTTTTCTAGCTTTTAGTGGCAGTGTTGTTATTTCTTTTTTCTCTGCAACTCCAGTTAAGTAGACTATTGGATCAAAAAACTCATGAACTATTAACCTAAAACAACTCAAATCAATAGTTTTATCATTTTTGTTTACAATTATCATCTAAACACTAGTAAATTTTCTAACATGCCTTGTTTTCATCATGATTAAAGATTCAAGGTCTCCAATATCCCATGTTGAAGTCTTTAAATTCTTTCATGTACAAAATAGATAGGCTTTTTAGTTCATGTTCTTTTCACAAGGATTCTTCTTTTTACTTGTGTGTTGGTCAGATGTAGGAGCTAAATTTGGTGACTAAAACTAGTAGAGTAGTCAAGGTTCAACTAGTAATTGGGGTAAGATCCAAGATCAACCCAAAGCACAATGGTCACTAGGCTGGAACTTCTTGTGAAAGTGGGAAATTTGGACTTAGTACCAACAAGCTCATTCAAGTCATGCATAGGCTCAGAAAAGTAGGTTTGACAAGCTCTCTTTTGCTTCTATTTTCATACTGTAATTGTAAGTTGTTATATAGTTATAGATTTATAATATGCCCGATCAATCATGATTGTTATAATACCCTTCAGGAAAACTTGGTACAATGCTTGTAGTTGCTTCATTTTCACATTGGTTCTCAAATACCATCCCTTTCAACTATAAAGGATGCCATAGCTTAAGGGAGTCAAATTTACTATAAATTAGTTTTGATGGGTGCCTCTATGGTATGCCATGGGCTATTTGATTTTGGTTCATTATCATCTTCTTTAATTGGTCAAATTTAAAGATGATATCATCTGAAGATATGAAATATCCTGCAAATATATTGTGATAAACTAGTCCCTTTTCTTATAGAGTGTTTGATTTTTATAGCATTACATTGATGTTGGAGGTAGGCTTGGGATTGACTATGATGGTACAAAGAGCCCATCTAATGTTTCAATCAAGTATAGCATGAAAGTGAGATATAAATTTTCTTTCCTACTTGATAAGAGACATAGAATTTTGAGGACACTAAAGTTATGCCTAAGAAAAGTATTTTTATCACAGAACATTTTTTGAATTGGTACTGACTAATGGCATTGGCTCTACTCGAAAATAATCACATCTACTGTAATATTTGTTGAAGGTGTACATTACTGGAAGTAGTAATTTAAAATAGGGCCCAATTAAAAATATTTCATAATAGTGCTTTTCCTCACACCGAATATCTCCTTTAAGAATATTGACATGCACAAATGAACAAATATTGATAACCAACCATTGGACCATTGTTAATAGCTGATGATCATTGAATTTTTTTATATAAACAACAATACCTTGTCTTATTCCATCGGTTTGATGATTATCACATGTTCACATGCTCAAAGTCATATGTCTCTCAACCATTCCCATACACCTAGAATTGTTTAAGTGGTGCAAGAGCACCTAGTTGAGTTCATGTCTCCATGAGGCCATTTTGTTATTTTTGTTTGATTTTTGGGTTTTGGTCATGTAATAAGGTCTATGAGACAATATTAGTTGTGTTTGAGTCCATTAATAGGTGGTTAGGTGGTTTGTTGAGTCATTTTGCAAATATTGTAAAAGTTGTCATGATGTAAAATGCAAAAAAAATGTAACAAAAGGAAGATGAAGGGTTAAATTCAGCTAGAATTAAATGAAAGTTGGTTTGTAACTATTGAAACTAGTTGGGAAAGGATTAAAAAACCTAGAACCATCATTTTTTTGGTTTTCGAAGGTTTGGATGAGGTTTTCGAGCAACAAAAATTTCATTTTATGCATTATTATTGTGTTCCTTACTATTCATCTCAATGGTGCATGCTTGTATGGACAAATAAAGGTCTAAATCCTATTGTAGAAGATAGATGGTTGAATCTATTTTCTGTGGCTTTTTCTTTCATCCCATTTCATTAAGAATTGAGAGAGATTGCATTTTCTTTGTCAATCATTTGAAACCCTGGCTGGGTTAACCAGTGGCATTAAAAAAAATAAGTTTCTCAATATTTCACAAGTGAAAATCCACAAAACTTGGTGCATAGGTCTGTGTGGACATGCTTTTTGTGCTCTCCAAGTTACAGGGGTCAAGAATAAGGTTTTGTGCAAGAATGATGATGCCATAGGCTAGTAAAAGCATGTTTTTGAACAAGAATAATGCATAGAAGTAGGGTTTTGGAAGAAAAAATGATTGGAACCCATCATAGTTGATGGAATTAGCATGTACAAACCCTAATTGAAGTGTCTAAGGTGTTTGTGAAGGAATTTGGATTAGGATTTTAGAAAACCAATAAACCCCTCTTAAGAACTAGCCTAATTAGGCCTCCTAGCTGTGGGACAGTCAAATTTAAAGGGATACTCTTCAAAACAACCTTATGTGGTTTCTTAGTATGTTGAAGAAGGCTGAAAATGGTACTTGAAACTATGCTTGGTGTTTTGAGTTTCCACTTCATTTGGAAGTTGTGACTATTTTTGTTACTTGGGAATACTACAAGCAAAAAGGCTTCTTGAAGGTGAGCGATGGAAAAGTGAAGAGTTGGTGTTTTTGGAGTTTTTCATTGGCCTAAACCTGTCATGTCCATGATGTTCAAGGTGTGTTATGGGTTTAGTACAAGTTTTGCGTCTTGATTCGACTTTTGGTGTCTTTTATCCCTTGAAATAGAATGTTTCTTGTGAATGGAATTTTAAATCAAATGAGTGAACAAGTAAGATTGAACCTAGTGCTTTGGAGAAACCTTTAAACCTATCTATTACTCTGCATCATTAAGGCAAGGACTCAACTCACAGCTCTTGTTATTTATATTTATAAATTTTTAAGTTTTAAAAGTTATTTAATATTTGTTTTTTAATGTTTAAATCACAACTAATAGTATTTAGTTAAAAAGTATTTAATATAATTTAATAGATTTAATTTTTAAAATAAAAAATATAATTAATATAATAATTTTAATATTTGAAAATTTAAGATAATAATTTATTTTTAATTGTAAATTTAATTTTTTAATTAATTACTTTGTATATTTAATTAATATAATAATATAGTTTTTATAAAATTAATAAAAAATAAAATTGATATAAATAATTTTATATATACATTTTATTTTTTTACATGTAATCTTTTTTAATTATATTTTTCATTTTATTATGAATGTTCATATGTTTTACATTTCTTGCTTATTGTAATTTAGGCACTTTTCAATCTGTTGAATGTAAAAAAATATGTACACAAAGATTAACCACCCCCTATGTGCAAAACAAGCTTGATCATATTTGATCAAATTTAAAGTGTAGAACATAAGCCGCACATTCAAATTATCAGCGGCCTAGAATTTCAAACCCAGAACTTTATACATTTTTCACTCATGTGGAGACTGAAGGAATTGGAGGAACCAAGGAAATATGGACATGTCCCAATGTCACGAAATTTTAAAACCCTAAAAAGAGCTAATATCATCTAAGGAAAGGTCATAGTATAAGGCATTGACCAGAGAAACCTCCCCCATCAATTCTCATCTAAATAAAAGCAAAACCCACCCAGCCAAAAAAACATGCACACTAGAATCGAAGCACCACCAGATTATAAAAAAACAACATTTTACATATATTAAAAAATTCCACACTATTCATGACTGAGAAAGATAAACAGCTTCCACGACCCAAATCCCAATCATTTTAAAGAGGCTATGGCGGGCAGCATTTTTTTTCTCTCTTTAATTTTTGCTGCTCACCTTTATTGTTTTGTAGCAAGAATGAATAAAAACATGTGTGCTTAGTTTATTTAATTATTTTTCCTACAATATTATACAAAGGAATTTTTTAGACCCAAAATTGAACCAAATAAAATGTTATTATATGTAAGTAATTTTTTATATTTTTATTTGTTGATTAAGCTAATTTAAATCAAAATGTAGTTTAGGTTACAAATAAACTGGAATTGTTAATCAGGTAACTTAAATAAACTCACAGATCTCTTTAATAGCCTCCCTTTGCCTTCTTGTTCTTCTCCGCGGCTCTTGCCATGGAAGCTCTATATTCATGCAGATTCAGAAAAATATATTACTTTTTAATAAATATAATTGTTAAAAACCTTACAAATGGATCTAATTATATTTAAAATCAGTTGATCAAAACTTCAAAGTGTTTTAATTTAGGTTACAAATAAACTGGAATTGTTAATCAGGTAAGTTAAATATACTCACAGATTTCTTTAATGGCCTCCCTTTGCCTTCTTGTTCTTCTTCGCGGCTCTTGCCATGGAAGTTCTGCATTCATGCAGATTCAGAAAAATATATTACTTTTTAATAAATATAATTGTTAAAAACCTTACAAATGGATCTAATTATATTTAAAATCAGTTGATCAAAACTTCAAAGTGTTTTAAATTTGTAAAGGAATACAAATTCTGTCGATCATTGGACTCAATTTTCTTCTAAAAGATAAATGCCTGTTTTAAGAACTTTATTTCATTGTAAAACATTTTTAGCATCTGCGATATATTCATACCTGTAAATGAATTCTCTTTTCTTCTCATGCCGATCCTTCTTTCTTCTGTGCTCCTCAGCTCCAACGCCAATGAACACCTCTCACAGGCCATACAAATACAAACGCTTCTTAGGAAAAATACAAATCTTCCTGTGATTTCAATTTTGCTATAAAATGCATTGCTATCTAATTGTAGATAAAGAAATTTGTCTACTAATGCAGACAATACACAAAATTGTTTAATTTGTGCAGAGAAAACTTCTGAGCATTAGGTAGATTTAGTCGAGCGAGCGAAATTATATCTTCTTAGAAAGCTAAATGAAATGTAATTCACGCCAACTGGCACATAAGATTAGAAAAACATCTGTGATGCCTCTGCCGGGTTCTCCAAAACGCCGTTTTTGTCGCCGTTAAATAAGGTTTTGTATTTTTTATTTACCTTTCACCTTATTTGTGATTGGCTCGGGTAACATGGTAGTGGAAAGTTGTCCGAGATGCTTGAGGAAATTTTATAAAGTGGTTTCAAATATCGAGGAATTTTTTTGGCATGTTTTATCACATTTATAATTAGCCGATAGGCTATTCTACGTGGGGAACCCCACCGGCATTTCCCCCAGTCTGACGCCGGCGGGAACCCCACGAATTGCGGTTTGCTTTTTCCGATTTCCCCGTTTGTCACCGTGACTGCCACGTAATGTTAAGGAACAGTGACGAAACTTATTTATTCGAGTCTTGCAAAAGCTATGTATTTCACAAGGTCGCCGAAGTTCCGAGGGGAACGGTTAATAACCAGACTAGCTATGAAAGGATTTATCATTGTTGTGGTCCTCCTGCTGTGCGCGGGCGTCCACGGCGCTGGGAAAGGCGGATTTCTTTTGAGGAAATCGGCAGCGCGATTCGATTACGGACCAAATCTGGTGTCGGATGGAGTGGAAGACAAGATTTCAAAGGGATTTATAGTCAAGGCGTTAGCTGGTTGGGAAAGTAGAGATCTGGGAAGTAGCACTTGTGATGAAATATAGGGTTTCATGCCCTGCAGTACGACTGCTCTTGAGAAATACAGTTGCATCGAGGTTGGACAACTTAAATAGTGACCTTTTGCTGCGTTTGGCCGATTTGCAGCCTTACTGAACTCCACCAATCTGCAAGATTCCAGAAAGACAATGTTACTCTTTAGGACCCAAAACCGAAATTTCTATCTTTAATACATCATGATTTACAATGGCTATCTACCATGTTGGACTGGTGTACTGTCAATGAATTTGCTCAGTCAAATTACCTAAATTTAAGAAAATAAATTTGCTTCTCAGGCTGCCGCTAATTCAATATATCCAATGAAGCTCAATGACAGGTTCAGTGGCGCCACAATGAAATGGTGAAGAGGGTGACACAAAACGGCTATATTTTATAATAGAAAGAGTCGTTATAATTAGAAAAGTGCAAATAGGCGTTGGATATTAATATGGGAAGCTCCCTCAATTTTCCCGCCAAACAATCCTTCAACCATCAAATTTTGGGATATTAATGCTTCCCTTGTTTTATTTTAAAAGTTTGTTTTCATGTAGATTTTCTTGCTTTGAACTAAGAAAATTTTAGACAGACAAGATGGTTTTCAAAAGTTTCTATTCAATAATAGAAATTGAACCAAGAGATTTGAAACCTTGTTATTTAACTTAAAATGTAGTGAAGAATTTGGAAGGAGGATTATGAAAAAAAAATTTAGCTACTATAATGGATTATATCTAAAGTTTAATGTAGGTTAGAATGAATAGTATTTCATGTCAAAGTATGTGTCGAGAGTTTTTAAAAATATATAAAAAGGTAAAGGTGATTTTTTATCCAACATGCCAATTTGGTGTATGGAACCCTCTTATGGAAACAAGAAGACTTCCTTAGCCTCGCAAACCCATGACTCTGATAGCCCTCATTTTAGTAGTAATACTAGGCCTCCTGTCGCTACAACTACTAATGAGGGGGAGGTGGATGTAATGAAGGCTAAATATTTGGGCATCCACACTATCACTACTTGTTGGAAGCTTATATCAATTGTAAAAAGGTAAACCCTCCTACAGACAGATAATAACAGTGTGTATAGTGTGTATAATGGAGTAAGATCTCTGGTTAATTTTAGTTAATACTAATCTCTTGGATTATATTATATTTTTTTGGATTTGATTGTGTAACTTATTTTCTTTGATTTTTCGGATCAAATTTCATGATCTATCATGATAAAAAAGAAAACAATATATAATCGTGCATTATTTCTGGATATTGTATAAGTTATTTTCCTTAAAATTTCAAATCTAACTTCATTATTTATGGTGAAGAAGCAGAAAATAAGAAAAGAGAAATGAAATAGGAAACCAGAAAAGGGAAACAATAGAATCACATTACTGAATTCCTATTCATGAATTAAAAACCTCATGTACATTAGTGATCTGCTTGATGTCAAAAGCCTCTTCTGTGTAAATTTTCTACAATATATATGTATCTCAGGCTATTTCATGGGGGGACCCCACCGGGATCTCCTCTAGTCTGATGCTGGAAACCCCACTGGGATCTATTACATGGCATGTTGTACACTCTTACTTGTCTCCATGATGTGAAAGGTAATGCAGGAAACATTCATCGAGCCTTGGAGACTTCACATGTGGGCATAATTTCTATATTTTGATCTGTTGTCTCAAGCCCTCCATTGAGGTGAAACTTTGTTCAGTCCCTGCATGAGGTGTTTCATTGATTACATGTTGTGCATTATTCCTTTTTTGTATCTTCTAATTCCTTCTTAGTTTTATGGTAGATGTGAGTGTAAGCCCTAGATAAAAATATGAATATGATGTATATTTATATTTAGAGAAAATTAAATGATTTGTAATTTTCCTTTTTTTTATGATAATTAAAATGTGTAAATTGTTGGATTTATACACCTTAACATTAGAACCTTGGTCTCTTGGTTCAAGCCTATTTTAATGTCACTTTTTAGTTTCCTATTTCTGATAACATGGTTTGAAGTGGGTTCTTGTATTACAATGTTTTGTTTCTTACCGCAAAGAAATGAACTTATTTTACATCAAAATTTCAAGATTAGGATTAAGTATTACATAATGCTAGATATTAGATGGCCATGGAAGAACCATATTAAAACTAGAAGTTAAATCTAAAAGCATTTCCTCATAACGGGATTAGAGAAACCCAATACAGATAGGTGTTATATGCCAAACATAGAACCTTAGAAAAGTTGTTAAGGACATTCAATCTACAACAATGCCATAAGTCAATATAAAACAAAGCAGGAAAGAAAAAAATAGATAGCATAAACAAGAGCTCAAAGGATTACATTCTTTATCCTTGAGCAGTAGCATCCTTTATGCCTTTGACAGGAAGATATGGAATCTCTTCTAGTGATGGCAATAGTTGAGTGCATTGAGATAGAGAAAGAGAGAGAGAAGGGTAAAGAAGTAGAGAGGGAAGGATAGAGAAAGAGAGAGAGAGAGGAGGAAATCGAAGTAGAGAGGGAAGGATAGAGAGAGAGAGAGAGGAGGGTAAAGGGACATAGGGAGGCAAAGAGGGATAAGTAAGATAGAGATAGGGAGGGAGAGAGAGGTGGGATAGAAAGTAGAGAAGGAAAGAGAGAGCCAAAGAGAGTGAGAGAGAGAGAGAGAGAGGGAGGGAGGGAGAGGTAGAGAGGGATAGGGGAGATATAGAGAATTAGAGGGGGAAGGAGAGAGGGGTAGAGACAAATAAGTGAGAGAGGGAGAGAAGTAGAGAGGGAAGGAGAGAGTGAGAGAGAAATAGGTGGGATGGAGGAAGGGATAGGTAGAGAGGAATATGTGATATAGAGAGAAATAGAGAGGGTAGGAGAGAGCAAGAGGGAGAGAGAATGGGGGAGGGAGGGAAGGAGAGGTAGAGAGGGATAGGTGAGATAGAGAAAGAGAGAGAGGAGGGTAAAGAAGTAGAGAGGGAAGGATAGAGAAAGAGAGAGAGGAGGGAAAATAAGTAGAGAGGGAAGGATCTAGAGAGAGAGGAGGAGGAGGGTAAAGAGATGGAGGGAGGTAGAGAGGGATAAGTGAGATAGAGATAGGGAAGGAATGAGAGGTGGGATAGAAACAAGTTGAGAAGGAAAGAGAGAGCCAGAGAGAGTGAGAGAGAGGGAGTGAGGGAGATGTAGAGAGGGATAGGGGAGATATAGAGAACTAGAGGGGGGAGGAGATAGAGATAGAGAGGAATAAGTGAGGGAGGGAGACAAGTAGAGAGGGGAGAAGAGAGAGAGAGAAATAGGTGGGATGGAGGGAGGGATAGGTAGAGAGGGATATGTGATATATAGAGAAATAAAGAGGGAAGGAGAGAGCAAGGTGGAGAGAGAAGGGGGAGGGAGAGAGGCATAGGTAGAAATGGATAGGTGAGATAGATCATTGCTTTCTTCACGTGATCCACTAATTTCATGTACTTAAATAGTAATGAGCTCAGCTTATATCGACATAGTATTACAGCTCATTGGGGTGCAAGTGCTAGTCCATAGTTTTTGTTTCTATTTTCTTTTATTAAAAAACAGGAAAGAGTTAGATCTCAAACAAAACAAAGCAAGGAAAGAGTTAAGTCTCAAACAAAACAAAACAAAACAAAACAAGGTAAGCATTAGTCAATTCCTAAAATGGAAATGATTATCAGCCAAACAAATGCATGTAGGCATGAATGCCATGATATCCATAACTTCACTTTAACTTCACTTTATTTCTGTTTTTCAGTGAGTTAAATTGCTGCTCACTCCTTCACCTTTCGAGTTAACTGCTGTTCAAACGCCAAACGTACAACTGCAGTTTTCCGTGGATAAAACATAATTCATAATTTTGGTATGTATTTTTGTTGTTTCTGTTTTAATATATTAAATATATTTATATAAAAAATTAGTGATTTTTAAGAGAATATTAAAATATTGTTTAAATTTATTTACTTTATTTTTAATTAAAGAGTTATTTTTATTTACTTGAGAATTATTAAAAATATATTACTTTATTTACATAATTTATTTACTTAGAAATATTTTACTTGTTAAAGAGTTATTTTATTTATTATTGTGAAGTGAAAATAAAAATTATTGAGTAAAAAATATAAATTAAAAAATTATTCTTGAATAGAATGTTAATTTTTATAAGCCAGCAACAGATTAATTGCTCAACAAATTCATAGAATATAATCAAATTTTATAACAATTAATACAATTGGGTTAATTAACAACTAATCAGAGTGGAAGCAAAAAATATTACCTAGGAAACCCCAATGTGGGAAAAAACCTGCAAATGTTGGATCTTCTATTCAACCTAACAACAAACTTTTCTTTCAAAAATACCCAACTGTTCTTACATTTATAGAGCCCAACTGTTCACAAACTCAAAAAAAATTATATTAAAGAATAAAAATCTTATTGTTGCTAAAAATCCAACTCAAGTTGCTTTAAAGTGTTTCACTATCCCCTTCTCCACACAATCTTTAATGAAGTGGTACTTGACCTCAATGTGCTTTAACTTGTCATGAAATACTGGATTCTCATAGAGTTTGATACAACTTTGATTATCACAATAAATGAATGTATAATCTAGCTCCTTATCAAAGAGACTAGCTAGAAGTTTCCAAAGCCAGATAACCTCACATGTAGCCATACTGGCTGCCATATACTCGGCCTCTGTAGAACTCAGCGCAACTAATTTTTTTTTCCTATTGTACCAAGAGATTGCTCCTGATCCCAAACTAAAACTGCACCCTTAAGTGCTCTTCCGATCAGCTGTACTGTCTACCTAATTTGCATTGGTAAACCCCTCGAGCTTCACTCCATCCTACTGAACATACTTCAGCCCATAATCAACTATGCCTCAGAGATATCTAGACATGTTTCATAGCTATCCAATGCACACATTTAGGTTCCACCATAAACTAAGTGAGTTCACTGCAAAACAAATATCTAGCCTGGTGTTGACCAAATACATAAGAGAGCCTATCAAATGTCTGTATAAAGTCGAGTCCACTACCTTTGATCTGGAAGCATCAATCTTTTTCCATTTGGTCACAAGTTGCGTTTACATAGGCTTACAGTTCTACATCCTGAATCGCTTCAAGATATCAAGTAAGTACTTCCCTTGTCCAAGAAATATTTCTCCCTCTTTCTATCACAAATCTAATCCCAAAAAGTAGTGCATCAACCCCAAGTCCTTCATCTCAAACTCTCCCACAAGATCCTACTTATAGTGTTCTATGAGCTCCTTTGACCCTGTGAGAAATAAGTCATCAACATATAACACCAATATGAAAAGTTCACCCTTCACCTGTACATAGTACAGGTTCGGATCTGCCTCACTCTTGATAAACCCCACGCTCTACAAGTAACTATTAATACGTGAATACCATGCCTTGGGAGCCTGCTTGATTCCATATGGTGCTCCTTTCAACCTACATACATGAGAATCCCTCCCATGTGCTTCAAATCCTTCTGGCTGCTCTGTGTAAAACTCTTCCTCAATCAAGTGCTCCATTGAGGAAGGTTGTCTTTACATCCATCTAGTGAATCCTCCAACCCATATGTGCTGCTATAGAAATGATAGCTCTTATGGATGAGTACCTAGCTACTAGAGCGAAAGTCTCATGATAGTCGACTCCTTCCTTTTGAGAAAACCCCTTAGCCACAAACCAAGCTTTGAACTTCTCCACACTACCATCTGCAGCATGCTTAATCTTATACAACCATCTCGATCCCACCACAAACTTATCTTCTGGTCATGGTGCTACCTCCCATACACTATTCTTCATGATGGAAGAACACTCTTCCACCGTGGCATCTCTCCATACGTGGTTCTTGGATGCCTCCTGAAAGTTGGAAGACTCTACTTTAATTAATTTACTCATAAGTGCCACATACTCACAATACTTTTTGGGAACCTTTCTTTGTCTAACAGAATATTGAGGATCACCTACATATTCTTGAACCTCTCTCAGTGTCTGCTCAACTGCCCTGTTTCTCATCTTCTTGGTAATAGCAATCTGTGGCTAACGAATTATTGTTCCTCCTTCTGCTCAACCTGCTTTGTCTACTTTCTCTACTCTCTAGCTTGTGTGACTAAAATTTGAGGAATTTGTGCTACCTCAACCATGGGTGATTGCTCATCCTCATTCATCAAGTTTCTATAATTTTGAAGAGTCCTCTCTTCCTCGAACTTCACATCTCTGCAAACCACTATTTTCCTCAGAGTAAGAATGTAAACCCAATAAGCCCGAGAAGTTTCACTATACCCAATAAGGATACCCTTCTCTGTAGTAGGTTCCAACTTGGTTCTCTTCTCAATAGGAATGTGACAATACACAAGGCATTCAAAGATGTGAATGTGCCCCAAATCTAGTTTCTTACTAGTGAGAGCCTCTTCTAGAGTCAACTTTCCCAACACTTTGTGAGGGATCCTATTCTGCAAATACACAGTTGTATAGCAAGCTTCTACCCATAAGAACCAAGGCAGATCCTGATCATGAAGCATGGCCTTGGCTGCTCCAACTATAGCCCTATTTTTCCTTTTAGCAACTCCATTCAACTAAGGGTTGTAAGGAACTGTAAACTCTTTCTTGATACCTTCCTGAGCGCACAAATCTTTGAAGGCATTCGAGGTATACTCGCCTCCATTATCAAACCTCAGTATCTTGATCTTCCTCCCAGTTTGGTTCTCCACGAGAGCCTTAAACTCTTTCAACCTAATGAAGACCTCATCTTTATTCTTCAGAAAATATATCAATGTCTTCCTGGAGAAGTCATCAATGAAAGTAACAAAATACTCATCCCATTCAAGGATGTTGTTGACATGGTCTCACACACATCTGAGTGTACAAGATCCAAAATCCCTTTGGATCTAGTGTCATTTCTTGGAAAACTGGTCTTGGTATATTTCCCAAGTGTGTAGCATTTGCACACCTCATGCTTTTATGTTTTCATCTCAGGAAGCCCTGTCACTATTTTGTTAAGAATATTAAGTGCTCCATGGTGAAGGTGAGCCATCCTCTTGTGCCACAATTCTCCTATCCCTTTACAACTACTAACCGACTCATGTGTTGCCTCAAACTATAATCGAAACAAGCTACCATTCCTGACTCCAATCACTTTTGCAACCTTGGAATCTTTGGGACGAATATAGAATTTTCCCCTTTCAAAGGTCACGATGTAGCCCTTGTCTTCCAAAGTAGAAACAAAGATAAAATTATTTGTCATGCTAGGGACATACAACACATCCTCCACCAACAAAGGTTTTCCAAACTCCCTCTGAAACTTGATGGTGCCAATACCAGTTGCATGGTAGTTGCATGGTACTTGGCATTGTCTCTGATCTCAATATAGAAATCTAGCTTCTACTCCTCCAACTTGGTGAGACATTCTCTAAGTCCTGTCATGTGGTGAGTGAGAAGCCCCACTGTCAATATACCATACCCTATTGGCAATTGAACTTGAGACACAGGCAATGAGTGAAAACTCATTCTCAAATTGTGATGCAAACTTGTCCACTTTTGTCGTAGCAGCAACTTGCTTCCTCTGCTTGTCCTAATATTATTATATTCTTGAATGAATAGGAGCTTTGGGAAACTTAGTAGTATTGTAGGTCTTTCTATTGTTTTAGTGGTGCTCTTTAACCATTGAGAAATTATTTTTGCTTTGTGTCAATTGGGGAGTTGTGGAATCATATTAAGTACACATATACCATATTTTTTCCTCAAAATCATGCTTTTTCTCTTGTTTTGGAGTTTTGCAAAGGAAACCAATTAGTTGTAGAAGCATCCACCATACCACAAAAGTATATTGGGAATTGGTGATTTTCTTCAAACTTTATGGGCTGATTTCTTACAAAATTTGCTACCTCTTTTGTGATCAATTTCTAGAAAGGATTTTTGGTGCACCTATTAGGTAGAGTTTTGCATAAAACTTTGACATACAATTACCACCTCTATAATGTGTTACTCTATGCTTTCCTAGCTAACAAAATGGAAGAATGGATTTCTAAAAGGTGAATTCATCTAAGAAACCCTTCAGTTTCATGCTTTGATTTCTCAATGAAAAAACTTCCCTTCCAATAGATGGGAAATTTTTTATGTTGGATAAATAAAATTTATGCAATAGAGGATATTTTATATTTACTCTAGAAGTATGTGTGAAGATCTATAGACAAAGATATTTGACAAGCAATGAAAATAATAAATCACTCACAAGGAGGAATAGATCAATTAAAAAAAAATACAAACAATTTTGTCCACCTTCGAGCCCTAAGAATATCCTAAATAGCTTTGATACCATGTGAAGACCTACAAATAGAGATTGTATTTGACAAGCACAATGAATGCATAAACTGCATAATGTCAATATGATATATTAGACAATCAGTGGTCAACACATAAAGGAAAAATATCCAAGCATGAGGTGTTGAAGTGCATCAACACCTCTTTAGTCTATAAACTAGATGGGAATCACATGAGGAAAATATCCAAGAATGCCAATGAGTCATCATATCTACATAATGAATGCTTAAGTAGGCTTCAGTCAGCCTATGTGTATGCAAGCATTAATGTATACATTGACAGTATGCAACATGTTCCAAGAAATCCTTGAGGTGCTCAAACAATATTTTGACATATTAGCACATCCTTCTCTAATATTTTAGCTAACAACCTTCTTGATAATAATGAACTTAATGACCCCATAGGCCCAATATGATTTGACCTAAATTTTAAATCGTATCTCCTCAATTAGGATTTTTTTAGTTGGACAATAATCTTAGAAATTTAACTTATTTGGGAAGTTCTTACACACATCATCCTTAGTAAACTAATTTAATTTTCTTAGAAATTAACCTTTCAACCCTATTAGACATGTTTCGTGCTCACCTCATCTTGTCCTCACCTCTTTTCTACATCCACATAGTTCCTTTCAACTCTTCTTGTCCACTTGGGGCTAAGTCATCCAATAAAAACACATCTTCCACTTCATCCAACATCAAATAGTCAAACATACAAAGATTATCTACATTGATTATCAAATAAGTCTTCATGTGGTGAGGTAGTACTACTTGGAAAGCCTTCTCTCCCACTTGCTCAATGATTTTGAAGCAAAGAGTGCATAATAGGTTGTATCTTTTCATGAGGTCCTTAAAATCTCTCCTTTTGTAAGTGTACCCAAACCTTTTAACAAATTTGGATATTTTGTTCCACCCTTTGTCAATCATGATAACACTTATACTTTATTTGACACTTCTTGAACCTTTCTTTAACATAAAAGTGTATGTATCTCGCATTTTATGAGTTTCTCATTGTTTTTCACCTTCAAATCTCTATTAACTACCCAAGCTAAATTCAAGTGGGCTAAGGGCCACACAATTTAATAATCCCTCAATTATTTTTTGACCCCAAAAAAATCATTTAGATTAATCTGCCTCATCCATGTCTCTAGACATGCTTCTATAGAATCCTAGAAAGATGGAGAAGCTAAAATATTTAAAATGTTCACATACTTTTGTACATAAATATATAATGTTTTAGTATCAATATAGTACATACAATGCCATGTAAACCCCTAAAATTAGTGTGCACCACTATTAGAGCCTCTTTCTTATATGAACAAAATATACCTTTTATATATTTAAAAATATTTTAAATACCTTTTATTAGTTTTTTTATAAAGTACTATGGAATAATGTTAAACTTGAACCTTGCAAAACCCACTAAAGGAGCACATCTATGATTAATGCACATAGAGCATATCCAAGGGAATGTAAAAAGAAGTTCACCTAAAGAGGAAAGGAACAAAGTTAACTATCTAAAAGATAGTTATAAAGGAATCTGTCAAGTAAATTATTATGAAATGGAGGTACGAGCAACTTTCAAGCACTTTGGTGAAAATGAGCAGATACAACTTTCTAATTCAGAACGTCAAACATGGTCCACTACCTGCATAATGAATAGAAGGAACAAGTTAAAACCCATCAAATTATACAGATAAAATGTTGACAATTGAAATGAAGCCAATTCTAGAAATTTTTCGGTAATGTAAACACGTAATGCTAAAGCCAACATAAAATAGTAAAAGAAATAAGATTAACTAGTATAGATCTTGGAAACCTCTGTAAACATTTCTCATACATAGTTACCAATTTATGTTCCTTACTGATACCCAGTTTAGCTGGGATTAAAATTCATCAATAATTCTAGGCTATACAACCATCATTACATGTTATAATAATATTGTGGGGAAAAGTAGCAAATTCAAATTAGGACAATTATTTTTACAAATAATCCTCTAGAAGCTAGAAAAAAAATGGCACGCAAACATTGAAATGACACTTTGCATGATGCATACATTACATAGCCTCCAACTATGAGAGATTTGCTTCAAATGGGTCATCTATTACATTGTCATATCATCATTTTCATGCATACATTACATAGCATCCAGCTATAAAAGGATTACTAGAGAGGAAATCATTTTCATGCCACATGGGTCATGTGTTATGTTCTCATATCATCATTGAACTTGCCATGTTTTTCTTATCTATTTTTAGGCATTTACAAGGACATAATTACAATTGTGATTTGGTCCACCTCTAGTGTGATTTTATCTTGAGTGACAGGATTCCCTTTACAATAAAGACTAATCTTTTATTCACTTTGGTAATATTTGTGTTAAGGAGGGAGGGTGGCCCACTAAAGAACACTATTGGAAACCTATTGGATGTTGAATATGAACCTCCATAATCATGTTGTAGACCTCTAGGTGGACTTAGTAGTAATGAACAAAGAGATAAGTGATGACAATGAATTTCAATGAGTTCATATCTAACTATGTTGACGTTTCATGCAAGTAGATGTCTGATGCCAACTTTGTTCGATATAAGTTGTGATTGATATCTAATATATTGTGAAGTTGATAATGAATGTCACATTGTTGATTGTGATTATGTTGAAGTAAAAATCAATTGACAATTAATTCTTATGAGAGGAGATCCCCTTGTAGTGTTCTTTTGATTCATTTACAATAGATCTCAATTTAATGTGAAAGTGTCTTACCATGATGCCTTTAAATACTCAACTCTAGATTTAAAATTAAAACTATTTCAATAAGTGTGTTAACAAGTGAACAAATATACATTGTGATTATTAACCTTAAAAATTAAATATTTAAATTTTAAAAATTATTAATGTGATTATACCCATATATTAGAAACTAAATCAAAAACATTTTATACTAAAAAAATTAATATATTATAATGTTCATTTCAAAATGAAATCAACAAAAATATCCATACAAAATAATAATAAATCATAAAAATAAAAATACACTCTCCTCCTTTACAATATCATATCATTGGTAACAAAATTCTACTGGGAATTCAAAATTCTACTACTCAAAAGATCATTTCATTGACTATGGAAACCGTGCAATCTTTTAACCGATATTTCAAATAAGAAAAGAAATGAAAGCATGTAAGGGAAACAAATGCATTAGGGATAACTTCCAGGTTTAAGATATACTAAGTGAAGACGCCATTCCCCTTTCTTTATAAATGAAGTAACAAGTAAAATAGATTTGATTTTGGGGAAACTTTATAGTTAAATGTGTTTGCGTCAAAGTAATATCTGAATGGGTGATCCCTTCTTGTAATGCCTCATCTTTATGTACATCACCCAAATACAATGAGTTATAAATGGACCATTCATCAAGAATTAGATTAGTATGAACGACTACTCATAAAAGATGAATCAACAAATTTGATTTAAAAATTTTAAAAAATATAAACCGCAAATTTTAAAAAAACTCCATGAAATCATAACAACTCCTTAAAACCACACCCTAAATCCCCTCTGAAGTCTGGATATTATTGTGTAGAAGTAAAACCGTGGGAGGTCAAATACGGCAATAAAAGCATTCAACAATTAGCATAATTAAAGCACACAAAATTCTTGCGTGAGAAAGGGGTTTGGGTTGGATATTGCACACAGCGTGTGTGAACCGAATTCTAAAACCAATATCCCCCACTAGTTTACAGCTATTTTAAGTGGATTTTATTCGGTTCCCTTTCTCTGTCTTGCGTAAGAATAGCTTGTTCCAGTTTGGACAACTATATATAGTGGTCAATACAGTCGTTCTATTTTGGAGAAGTATCATCAGTGCAGATACAGTAAATACTAGCATTTTTCACCTAAAAAGATTCAAGAATTATGTCTATAGAAAATTATATGTATGCTATAGAAACTAGATATAATTATTTTTTTGATATCTGCTGATATACCTACATGTTCAGAAGCTTTGTTTATGGGAAAAGAAACGGAGAGAAAAATATCAACATGTTCAGAAACTTTGTCTATGGGAAAAGAAACCGACAGAAAAAAAAATCATATTGCTGTAGTAGCAAATTTTCAAAAATAATTAAAAGTTCGAAAATTTTCTGTTTCATAAAGTAGATACCTTTTTTCAACCGAGTGAAAAAGGAATCCTATGTTAATGAGTGAAATGAAAAGCTATAACTTGGCTCACTATTAAGAATGGATGGACTCTAAAGCAAAAAAGCCTTATTTCGTTGTTTGAATAGCTATTCATATAGATATTTGGCAGATAATTTTGACTTGTTTTTTGAAAAATTCAAGTGAGAGCATCCGATGATGTTTGGGGGAAACTAATCAAACAAGAGCTGCAAGGCTGATAAAACAGTTTTGGTCTAGGAAAAATGTGAGATAAATCTGAAAAATCCTGAAATGATGATGGAACAGCATGGTTGAGGGACAGATAAAAATAAATGCTGACAAATCACTCAAGTAAACCTGCAATTAAAGTGGAAACAGAAATATTGAAGAATGATAATCAACAAAGAGAGACTTGTTTTTGGTGGTCTCTCAGGAGTTTGAGAAGTTTGCAATGGAGGAGAAAATACTGAATCTCCAATAACTAGTTTTTGTTTAGAAACGAAACAATCAATTGGAAAGAACTGAATTAGAAACAATACACTGGAATTGCCCAAAACTAAAAACTGGCACAGTATTTATTTCATGTTCAACACAACAGCAACAGCCCTTTTCCTCTAAGCTGTCGAATATATAACAGTTACCCCAGAAAGAACCCTTTTATAAGCAATAGTGAAGTAATGAACAAACTCGAATCATATTATGAAATTTTGAGTTCCTAGATTAGAAGTATAAAACTAAAACTACAGCAATAGGCCTATTCCTTTGAGCTGCTAAATATATAACAGTTACCCCATATAGAACCCTTTTATAAGCAATAGTGAAGTAATGAACAAACTAGAATGATATTATGAAATTTTGAAATGTTAAAATTATAAGCAATCCTGACCAATTGCACCAGGATAATCTACTGTTACATAATTAGTCTTTCTAGTGCAAAAAAGGAATATAACGATGCAATACATTATCAACAAAACCAAATAAAATCAACTACCTGCATTCTTATAGCTTTGAGGGTAAAGTTTGACACCACAGAATTAACAATGATGAGTCTCAAAAGTTTCCAAGAACTGAATAAAAACTGATCTCAGTTCTGTACAAATTGGGTTGAGACACTCATAAAATCAGACTAAAAAATCATGTGCCCTCACTGAATTCTGCATATAATAAACTCCTGCACAATCAAATGACTCATCATTATCTTAATTGCACAATACCCGCAATGACAAGCTTTTGAATCTTCTGCATTACATCAGGATTCTTCAAATGATTTTGTGCTGCCCCTGGATTCTCTTGGAAACCTACAAGTATCTATGAAAATACATATATTTATTAATAAAAATAACCTTAGATCTCAGAAATTCAAGAGTATCTCTTACATGCACATTGAATATCAAAACAACATTTAGCTTAATACATAAGATGACTGACAAACCAGATATGCACTTCCCAAAATATGTTTAGATATAAAGTTTCAACCCAACCCAGTCAACCTATCATTTTAGCACTAAAATGAATAATTTAACATTACCTGTCTCATGATGGATTCTGTAAGGATATTTTGAATTTCTGGATCTTGCATTGCTTTCACCTGAAAATGAAATTAGACATACCTATTAAACAATCATTTAACTACATTGCTCATCAATCCAACCATTACAATATACCTGTCTAATAGGAGAAACGTTATATAACATGTCTCTACTTCAATTTGTCAGGACTTAGGTCACCCCTAGTTGTCTTGTTAATTTACTGAACACATCTGCACAAAGCACACACAGGAACCGGGCACAACTGTCTCAGAAAAAGAATTTGTTTGCTGGATTTACCAGACTAACATGCCATATCATTTATTCTCCCAAAGGGGATATATGGCAGCCTTATCAGGTCTTGTTTGAACTAAACCAAATTCATTGAAATTGAGGGTATATTGATGTCGAAGACTAATAAAAAATAGGTCAGTGAAATAGGAGAACATTAGTCCAAATAACAGCCAAACAGGAGCATCAAGCAATGGGCAACATCTTTACAAAATGAAACTAAAGAAAGAAAGAAATATAGATTGAATTGATTTGCAAGAAACAAGAAACAATAAGAGTCTACCACAAGATTGGTAATAAAATCAACAATCCTCAATCAGAGATGGAGGCATGTCTGAACAAAGTCCCTAGTAGCCCTTAGAAATAGGACTGGAGATTAAAGATCCAAACTCAAGAACTAGATCTGGCACAAATTTAGAAGCTATATAAATGAAAAATTTACTCTCTTGATCCCAGGACCATCACTATCATAAAACGGTTTTCTTACACTATGAAATAAGGACTGGAACAAACTAAAAGCTTCAAGCTTCATTTGTGTCCACACTTTTGATCTAGAAGCTAATAAGAAAGTTGTGAAACCTTTGAATTATCACTTTCCATCCTCATCTATAATGTACCTAATTCCCATCCTTGCAGACAGGCAATGCCATCTATAATTATTTAAAAACTCCCTGAAGTGGATAATCAAGAATCCGTAACCGGTACTTGGCATAAAACTCGGCAATCAAAAAAGCAAAGCAGATCATCAAGAAACTCCATTTAACTATGAAGAGAAGAAAATAAAAGATATTCTCCATTCTCAGGCCATACAATTGGCATCTTGCTACTATTTGATCAGTGGTATTTGTACAAACTTTAAGTGACAGACAAAATGTCAAAAAAGAATGACAACTGAGATCTACAATTCAACCTTTAACAACTATCTAATAAGTTCCAATGCTCCATTAGATGCCAAGCATATCTTCAATGGTTATGTTTCATAACCATTTGAAAAATACAACTTCATCTTACCTCCCCTAGTGTAGCATCCTTCCCACGCCAAAAAAGCTTGACTGCTGAACATAGCACTATCTGCACAATAAATGATATAAATTATATCCCAAAAAATCTTGCCATAAGCAGAAGAATTGCAATCATAAGCCAGTGCTACAAAGAAACTGTGTATTCTGACACTTTTTTGACTCAATGTTATAATCTCTAATAAAACTATGACAAGAAAACCATAGTTAATAAACAAGCAGAACAATATGCATAATTTGCGAAGTAATGAAATCCAGATGCTTAGCATAGTTACTAGAAAATTTGCATTGCAGACTAGACAAATGTTTCAAAGAGCAAAAGACATAGAAGTTTGTTTTTGAATATGCAACCAAGGCACGCATGACAAAACCACTGACTAAAGATTTTCCTTATTTAAACAAATGATTCATTTTTTATTTCTCGAGGAACATTCAAACTAGCTTGCAGTCCCAAAAGAGAGGCTTTCCATCCTCTAGCATCAAACATCTAAAGCATTTCCTATATCTGTGCATCCAAGGGTTCTCTACAGATGTTCTGTAAATTTTTCAAAAGATTTTTCAATGACAGGATATTTCATTCCAGGGCTATCCTGTTAAAAGAAACTACAGGGGAGTCAGTTAGTTAAATATGTTCTAACAAATGACTCACAAGCTTCAATAGAGGTCATGTTATTGGAATTTTCCACCTCTTTTATTATTGCAAGATCTTTTGCATTCTAATCCTATTACAATAGCAAAATGCTAAAACAAAAAGATCCCATAGAATGAACCCATGTGATTTCCATATAACCATGTGCCTATGGTGACCCCCCCATGGCAAAAACTTAAAATTTACGTTGTTAATTTGTTTACAAGGTAGTAGGCGCATCTGAGCCTGGGTTTATGAAACAATTTGACACGATCAAAGGATTTCTCACAGATTCAAAAATTTGGACCACAAAGTCTCAAAAACTTTTAGGTGAAAAATGTTTTCATATTTTGCAGGAAGATTTGATGAGGTTTTTTTTTCCTACAGGATTTTGTTCTTCACATCTCTAGCACTTTTTTGTTTCCTCTGACCTGCTTGAAGGGAAATTTTACCCATAAGACATGAAGTTTCTTCCTTCTCAAAAACCTCGGCCAAGGTGGTTTATCCACCTACTACATCTATACTTTTCTTGAATTCACATGGGGATCATGGAATGTGTGGAAGCAGAGAACCTGTATTTAACATATAGGGAGGATCGGCACTCAGCCACACATATGATCGTTGTTAACAATGATCTAATACTGAGACAATGACTAAAGATATGGGCTACTTATAGGAGTGACTGAATTCAGCTGTGTAATACACCTGATTTTGTATATAGACCAAGAGGAATGAATTCTCTTGACAAGACACTTACATCACAATACAGTAATTCTTAAAGGGTTTTGCACAAAAACATTAAAAATAGGATGGATGAGACTATGACAGAATGGAAATCTGCAAATAGCATACCTAGTAGAATGGTCTTTCCAACAACAAACATGACCTGAACCATGAACAAGTGCAAGAAACTTCTGCTTAAAGGCCTTGAACTGATTGATGGAGCACCTTTAAGGTAAGCTTATTCTGAGCTCGAAATTAATGTACTAGAGATTTCAATATTCTGTCTATGCTTTTAAGGTGAAAATGTGTAATCAAGTTATCTGTACATAAAGAGGTCTAATCTGTATTCCAGACACATCGCCAATCAGGTCATCCAACAAGTGATGATGAAGTCTGATAACCAACTTTGATGTTTAACAGGATCTTTGTCACAATTTTTAGAAATATATCTGACAGTGAGATGGAACTGGATTCCCTAATTATAGATGAAATTGTGTCGTAGTGTTATTTATATAAGTAACTAAAATCTACAGTTTTAATGGGCCACTCCTTACGAGTGATGATTAAATGTTATCAGAAATGCTGATTTTTATCAAGATCTCTATCACAATGTTTTATACAGGATTATGTTCTTAAGATTGATCTATTTTAGGTGCTGAGAGAAAAGTTAATTACCTTATGGTAGGTTGCAAAAACCATGAGGAATCTGTTCAAAACTGAGGTCCTCAAACTCCTGAAGATAATTTTGTGGCTGTTGTCTACATCTTTAGGAACATTTTTACTTGCAGTAAGGCAGTCTTTGGCTACAGAGTTTCCATTCGTTCAGAGGTTTGGGGATTTCTGTGTTGAGAAATGAGAGAGAGTGCTTCTTGACTGGTCTACCAGTTCACTCTCCTTCTTCACGGCTATTTTCAAAGCTATCTGAAGTAGCTGTTACAGAAATTAATGCAGCACCACCACTCCTTTGATTCAACACTAAAATCCTTCTTAGGTTTTACAAAATACAAACAGACAAAAATTAAGGAACATCCACAAATAAATAGAGAATAACACATTCAATAAACCTTACAGCTGCTTAGGGAGAAAAAAACCCATCCATGATGTCTAGCATGTAACGAAACACATAGTATTCATATATTTACAAATAAAAAGGCTTACAAGAGGTCTCTGCACCATACAGATGCCTAGTAAATCCATCCTCTATTCCTTCCCCACCTTCCTCGTTACAAATCTTTTGTTCCATATATACTTTCTTTGCTCACAAAGACACCCACTCCTAACAGCATTCTAACTCTATTTTTAGCTACCACGTTGTAGTAGTTTCTGATAGTCATAACCACTAAAAATAGCCCCCAGTCAGCATGTAGCTGACTAGGCCACAGGCCACTTGCAACCAAAAATAGGTCCACAACGGAAACAACAGAAACAAAACAGAGGCAACATAAAAAAAAACCAAAATTAGCAAGTTCCACAATCAGTGGCAGGGGACATTAAAAAAGATGCTCTGCATCATTCTCCCCTTGTTTTAAAATTTTGAACCTCCTGGTTCAAAGCACTAACTCCATGGCCTACCTTTCCACCAGGTTAGGTACTTTTGCATATTTTCGTATAATTTCTTCCTATGCTTCCAACTACTAGTTGAATCCAAAATTGTCCTTCTCAGCCCTCTGGTTCTCCTCCTCTTTTCCCAATGAGTGGTCTTACTCCACCAATATCCACTATGGCTCTTTCCATGGTATGTCCAACCTTCTGCCACACCTGCACATAAACTATTATAGACAAAAATCAAATTAAGTGAGTCAAAATTCTCATAGGTGCTTCCTCCTTCACGTCATTACTCTCTCCCTCAATCATCCTCATTTCTCCTCCAAGAAAGAGATGATCTTCTTCTTCTCTCTTCTCATCAATCACGTGATTCTTCAAACATCCCACTAGCTGGTCCTTGTTGGCTGTGTCTTCCAAAACCAATAAAATGTCATCACATATGGGGCTCCGAAAGATCTCCATCTCTGTTGCAGTTTCTTCTCCAACGTGAACAACTTCCACTGCTGCAACATTTTGGGTCACCTCTTGCCATAGGTTGCACTCCTCTAAGACCAATAAGGCCTCATCACATATGGGGCTCCCAATGACCTCTCTCTTTGTTGCAGCTTCCTCTCTAAGGTGGACTGCTTCCACCGCTACAACATTTGGGGCCACCTCTTGTGATAAATTGCATTCCTCTTCACTATAGTCTTTGAACTCTTCGCCTCTCTCATTATATTCCTCAATATTTTCCCTTTCTTCAAGGTAACATAACTCAACATCTTCAGCTAATTCATCCTCTTCATCTTCTCCCCATTCATTCAGTCTTCCATCCAATAAAAATTTTGCCAACTCATCTAGGGATTTGAGCTTTCCTTGTTCCAAGAGTTCAATTCCTTGGCTGATTCTAAACTCGATGGCTTTCCTCTTAGAAAATAATTCTTCTTCAAAAAGTGAATTTTTATTCCCATGCATCTTTTTGACCTTCTCACCATCCTTGAACACTTTGGCTTCAGCTTTCTTCTTCTTTGTCTTCTTATTATTGCATGCCTCATATTCCTCCAACATGCACCATAACTCATCTAGCTCAAATTCTAACTTTTGCAACTCTTTTTGCTGGTCTTTGATTTGTTTCTGCCTTTGCCTTATTTTGTCTTCCAACCTGATTATCCTCTTTCTTGTATTATGACACAACTCCATATTTGCCATCCACCATATCTCATCTAATGCAAACTCTAATTTTTGTAGCTCCTTTCGTTGGTCTTCAGTTTGCTTTTGTCTTTGTCTTTGTCTTATTTTTCCTTCTAATTTTATTATTCTCTTTATTACATTATAATCTAACTCCATAGTTGACTTCATAGCCAAAGCTCAAACAAACTACTGTCCCTCCTAATTGAATAATGCTTCCACAGTCTAGGTCCTCTTAACCATTAGCAACTATCCCTGTGAGTGCCCATGCTTTCCCCTTCTAACTACAAAAACATTACAGAACTTATGAAAGCCAAAATAGAGCTCTTACAGCATTGCCTTACACAACCTTCATGCCAACGTTCTCTCTCATGGATCAATTTGCTCTGATACCAAAACTAATGCAGCACCACCACTCCTTTGATTCAACACTAAAATCCTTCTTAGGTTTTACAAAATACAAACAGACAGAAATTAAAGAACATCCACAAATAAATAGAGAATAACACATTCAATAAACCTTACAGCTGCTCAGGGAGAAAAGAACCCATCCACGAAGTCTAGCATGTAACGAAACACACAGTATTCATATATTTACAAATAAAAAGGCTTACAAGAGTTCTCTACACCATACATATGCCTAGTAAATCCATCCTCTATTCCTTCCCCACCTTCCTCGTTACAAATCTTTTGTTCCATATATACTTTCTTTGCTCACAAAGACACCCACTCCTAACAGCATTCTAACTCTATTTTTAGCTACCACATTGCAGCAGTTTCTGACAGTCATAACCACTAAAAATAGCCCCCAGTCAGCATGCAGCTGACTAGGCCACAGGCCACTCGCAACCAAAAATAGGTCCACAATGGAAACAGCAGAAACAAAACGGAGGCAGCAGAAAAGAAAAAACCAAAATTAGCAAGTTCCACTGTCAGTGGGCAGGGGACATTAAAAGAGATGCTCCGCATCAGAAATGCTATGCACTACAGTCCAATAAACTCCAACAGATACTGTAACCGGGAGAATGTTTTCCAAGTTACGTATATTTTAATGCCCTCATCATTAACTGTGGTAACCAATGACCTGTACACCAGCGACGTCTCCTCTGCATGCAAACACAGGTACCATCGCAACTCGTTAACATGGTTAAAAACCTAAGCGCCAACTGTCAGGAAAAAATCTGTCGGATGGCAGTGAGAATCTGACGGCGGTGGAAATAATTTCAGAAGCTTGATAAGGTGAAGCTCGTAACTCGTGCACTCTCCTGCCTTGAAAGGCTACACTAGCCTCTGACAACCTTCAGATAGAAATAGAGGGCCAACCAAAGACGGACAAAAATGTTCAATAAATATATTCACATAAAAAACATGCAGCTTTGCCTAATAAACTAACAGGCACATAACAGGTGTGAAGAAATTTGAATTCGTCACTGGCTGTTAAAGCTTAAATTATTCACTGTTTAAGGATCGAAGCCTCCGCTATAGTTCCCGGCAGGAACTAATAAATCTTAAAAGAGAAAAAAACTACTGTTTAAAAGGATTTCATATTATGAAGTCACAAACGTTACCCACAGGGAGGAGACGCACAGAATAGGTGCACGAAACGTTTTGTTCAACAATATGCTCCACGTTGGCGCATGCAGTATTTTTTCTCTGTGCATTCAGTCAGATTTGGTCAGTAAGTAACAGAACAAGCAACATCGAAAATAACAAAGGACTGCAGTAAGCACAGCACAGATGGGGCGGAGGGTTTCCTCGAGAGCGGTTCCTGCGTAGGCTGTGCAGATGCCTGTTATTCCCATGTAAATTGCCTTCCGAAATTCGATTATAACTAATTTCATGACATGTGTACATTGCACAGCAACAGTAAACAACTGACGGAAAATGGTTTCAGTAACCTGTCATAATATATACAGCCTATCCGCTAAAGATGAGTATCCCTAATTTGGCGCTGATGATTATGAAGAAAAAATGAAAAATCATAATTTCTGAATTGAACTAAAGTCCACAACTATAAATCGGAACAGCATAAAAACAACTGATAGATGCCTGAAACTTAAGCGGCACAAACAGTTCATGATCAATAGCTCAAACCCCTCAGAAAAGGGTGAAGATGCACAATCACCCAAAAAGCAAAACAAAATTACCAAAAGAGGAAAAAAGCTCCATTTTAACGGGTACAACAATACAAAGTCATCTTCTTCATCTCCAGATTTTAAAGTAACAAAAAACTTTTATGGTAAGAAAATCGCTTCTTTGGAGTCCTGAAATGAAGAAAACAAAACACAAGATAACCTAATTTATTGACTCTGGAGGTGCATACATGACACCAATTGATTTCTGGTCACAAGTTACAACGTCAAGGATAAGTCAAGCATATGTTCATCTGTTGGCAAAGCCAAATCCGTCTCACAAAACTGAGCATCACCAGTTCGGACTCGTTTACGAAGTGGGGATACTCGTCCCATACAATCAAAATTCTTAGAGAAATCCGAAGGAAAATATCCACATACATTGGGTTGGATCCCAACTAGAGGGCAAACGGACCCATATATTCCCTTTCCTCCTCCTGCAACTACTCCTTCAATGGTAGGATGGACTCTTGAAGAGAGATATCTATTCAACATGCTGGTACATGAAGCATACTCAGGAGTAAAAGCTGGTGGTGAAGGTGCTACGCTGCGGAGCCTCTGTTCAAAAATCATACGAGATTCCTGAACCCGCCTTCTTGCACTCCTTTCCTTCCTGTGTGCATTTTGATGCCCGCCAAATGCCTGAGAACTATAAAATATTTTACGGCAGAACGAACATGGATAAATGCGACGTTCCAAAGACTGCCCTTGAGCAGAAACTGTTCTTAAAGCGTTTCTCTCTACATATCCTGCTTCCTTGGGGCCAATCTCTTCACTTTTCATGAGATCAAAGTCTTCGCTGAGCCCACTTTGAACCCCATCATAGAAGCTGCTCCCTATCTTCAGACTCAAATCCAGTGCAATATCAGGCTGATTATCATTTTTATTATCATGATTCCTCTCTGTATCAACCAGGGCTGCTGATTTCTGAGGCAGAGAGGAAGCAAATGAAATTTGGTGACTCGAACAATTCTTTTCTACGGGATTCATCATTATCTCTGAATCCAAACAAAAATATACCAAAAAAAATAGCAAACAACAATGGACACCTTATTAACAAGATTGAAAACAAAAAAATAGCAAACAACAATGGACACCAACATGAATTTATAGGAGTGGGTGAAGACAAATGGTCGATCCTCTTCATCAAGTTTGACTAAACCCTAAAACTTGACTAAATCCCAAAAAATCTGTGTCCAAAATCCGACATGATTCGCCACGATGCCTCGGATGAACACTTGGGACCTCGAGTATATGTTGTAGTCCCATGTCTTCAAAAGTGCTTTTTTTCGGTTTGCATCCATCACAAAGCCTATCCAGCGCTTGGCGTGCGTGTCATACGTTACCATAAAATCTCTGGTTCATTTATGATTTTCAAAAAGATTTGGATTTTTTAAGAGAGTGATTTCGCGTCTGTTTCTTTATCTTAATATTATTACATGTTTTTGATATCTTTTGGTATATATATATATATATATATATATATATATATATATATATATATATATATATATATATATATATATATTTTGGGTATTATGACGAGAAAATATAAAATGATAAAAGTTTGTTTTGATATAAATCGTCAAATAAATAATTTATTTATCAATTAGATTTTATTATAATAATAAGTTATTAATTATGTATAAATGATATGTAATAAGTATATGTAAAAGTTTTTTTGTTTTTTTCCATTATCCTTATTTTCATACAAGTAAATTTTGCAACTAATCTTGTTGCTGAGATTTCCTTAATCTTTTTTAGCTAATAGTAACTTGGGTAAGGTACTCAAGATGAACAAAAATTAGCACCTAACACTAGATTAGTTCAAAATAAATTTAGTTATTATATTTAATAAAATATTTGTACTTAGTTGACAATTTTTATAGTTAGAAAATTTGAGCAAAACAAAGAAGTTAGAAAACCTTAATTAGAAATAAAAAAGGTTATGAAAACCTTTTTGGCTTATGATGGGAGTTTTGAAACCTCAAGAACATATTGAAGCTCAAAGACTTAGCCATTTTGGAGCTTGCCAAAAAAATTGAACAAAGTGTAAAGGGCCAACAAACAAAAGGAAACCCTCACCAATACTTAGGTAAATAAAACTTGTGAAAACCACTTACAAATATTTCAAGATTTTTTCAAGTCCTAGTAGTGGCTTTTGTTGGGGACAGATGCCTCTTGCAGAGATCACAAGAATTCAAATCTCTAGAAGTAGAGGAAATTTTTAACAAGATCAAAATAAAACACCATCTTGAACAATAGACATCAAGACTACTCAAAAAACATGGAGAAAAATATGAAATATGTAACATTCCACTCACTAGAAATTTTTTTGAACTCCATCATTTATGAGAAGTAATGCTTCAAATGTTGATCATGCACTATCAACTCCATTAATTCTCCATCTAAATTCATGAGATGATACAAAAGAAGTTCATAGATCTCAACTATTCCATTATTGTCAAGCCATAAAGGTTCCAAATAAGGTTCATACACCAAGTTGAAACTTCTTGGGATTTAAATAAATTGTGTACTCCAAGCATACTTTGAAAATTAATTTGAGGTATTTACAATGCTCGCCTCTTTCCTTTGAAAATGAAGTTAAATCATCTTGGTATACAACCTTGATCCAATCAATAATACGAACAAAAGTCACATTCATTACTCTCTAAAAATTTTACCTTACAATCTTCAGTCCAAATGACATCCTAACATAGGCTTATGTACCCCAAGGAGTAGTGAATATTTTTCTATGTTGCTTAACTATTCAATAGCCACCTCATTGTAGCTTGAAAAATCATCCATCATGGATAGTAACTTTAATCATGTTACTCGTTGTAGCAAGTGGTCCATGATAGGAAGAGAGTAAATATTCTTGATAAATTGAACATTGAGATTATGGAAATCAACACATGACATTATCTCTTTGTTCTTCTTTCTTATTAGGACTAGAATAGAAACCCATTTATAATGTTTAATGGCCTTGGTGATTCCAACTTCCTTCAACTTAATCAACACATTTTTCATTTGGGGGGCCAAAATAAGACTCGTAGACCTTTGCTTCTACCCAAATGGCTTATCCTTAGACTAAAGTCAGATAGTGTGTTGAAACAAATCTTCCTTATATGCTTGCATGTCTTCATATGACAAGTAAAAATATTTTTTAAATTTACTTGGTAGGGAAATCAATATTTATTTCTCATATTTAGTGACATAATTTGCCTATATTTGTACTATATGAACCCTATATATAACCCTAATTGAATTGTAATCCTTTTTGAACACTAAAACTAATTGTAAACACTAAAACTAATCTTTATTGAGCATAAACCCTAACCCTAATTAAACTCTAAACCTAACCCTAATTAAATGCTATCCCTAATTTCAAACCCTAATTGAACCCTTTCCCTTACACTAGTTGATCTCTAACCCTAATTCAAGCATAATCCTAATTATAATTGAACACAATTACAACAAGATGCTCAAGCAATTGGAGGAGTATAGCCATTATTTTAGGTTTAGGTATTCCTCTTTCCTTGTACATTTAATATTAGCAACAAAACCCTAAGTTCTTTGGCCATTTTGAATTTTCACTTAGCATTTGGAGTGGATTAAGGTTGTTCAAACCAGTTTTGGTGTGGACCCATGTGCTCTCAAGAGCATGCAACTATTATACATTTCTAGAGTATTTTTTTAACCCAGTTCTTCAGGATCTATTGCAAAATCCTCTGCGAAGGCTCTCTCCTGAAGATCTTGAATGGACAAGAAAACACAAAAAATATAATTGACTATTTCATGGGCCTAGATTTTAATTTCATTAGATTCCATGCATTTATAGGAGAGCCCTTTCAACTACCAAGATTTGTAATGACCAAGACACTTGCCCTAGAAATATATCAGAAATTATCAATTACAAATTATGACTATGACACCAAGAAGAAAAAGGAAAAGCTTCATGTGATCCATCTCACTATTGGAAAGAGCAAAGTGATGCTCATGAAGAGGGAAGAGCAACATAAATTGACTAGAAAATTGGCCTATCTTGGCCTCAGACTTATCATTAACAAATGAAAATATAATCCGGAAGGGTGCCTATCATTTCGACATGAGCCATAGTCATATTGGGAAGAAGGAGAAATCTAGCTAAAGGTAATAAGGATGCCTATTCCAACTTGGAAGCTATACAATTTGTGTGGCCCTAGTGGCTCGCATTCTACCAAGTCATTGCAAAATTCAACTCAAGAATACCAATGGGAAAATCCATCAAACAACAACTGAAGAAGAAGGGGTCTTCTGAAAGAAAAGCAACCAAATTCTGGAGATATCAGTAGGAGATCAAGCAAATAGGCCCCTTACATGGAGTTATCCCCATAGAGAAATATTTTGAAGATATTTATGAAAAAGAGGTTGGATCTTATTTTTATAAAGAGTCTCACTAGGACCCTGAACAAGAATACATCCATGGTTCTAACTCATCACCCTGGGTAGCTAAAGTAAGAAGAGGGAAGGAAAAGGAAGTATCGCGACAAAAGGAGATGTAAGTCACCTCTTCTACCAACATTTCAATAAGAGTAGAACAAAGTCGAAAGTCTAGGAAGAAGTCTTTTGTAGGTCAACGAACTCAAGGTTCGTTAGGGTCAATAATCGAAGGGTCTGGAGCAACAAGCATGTCCTCTACAAAAAAAAGGAGAATCCAAGAATTGGGTGAGCAAGAACCTTCAAACAAGGAAGATGAAGAGATGAATTTCACCTTGCAAGCATCTTTGAGCCCTATAGTCTAGGTAAGTTTTGCAACTGATGTTCTTTCTTCCACTACTTCATTGGCATCTATAGGCCCTCCATCCAAGGAGTAGAATCCCCCATCAGTTGATTCTGACCTGCTCATCCTTGACACACCTCTTGTCATGTTTGTTGATTAGCCTCTTGTCGAGGCTCGACACATAGAACATGCATCTTTTGCTGCAACTGTAGTCAACATTTTAATTGCTTTATTTGACAACATAATAAAAAGGAGATTTATCACATAACATGCCAACATGACAACAACTGTGGATAATTGTAGAAAGAGCTATAGGAAATGTAGGGAAAATGGTCTAGAAATGTGGACCAAATTAAGTAGCTAGGTGAGCAATTTGAAAATGAAAAGAATGACATGCAAAGAGAACTAGCTAGCACCTACTATCAAGTGACAAAGGAGCTTCAAAAATCTTAGAAAAAGATTAGTCAACTAGAGGAGGATATGAAAGTTAAGGAGTCTCAGTTCTAGTAGGAAATGACCATGGCATGAAGAGCCAAACTCCTCCTAGTGATACAAGGATTGATTTCCTCCCATTGGGAAAGAATTAAGGTTGTAATGATGGCCCTAAAGCTAGCTCAAATATTTATGGTAGATGCGTAGGAGTTGAACACAAAGGTTAGCCCAATAGTCTACCAAATCTTGCACATAATCACCCCTCATTTTTTTGAGTCAAATAACTTAATAACCAAGTTGTATAAGGCAATTGAGGAGACTCTAGTGAGCGTTGGAATTTTAAATCAAAGAGTAGCTGCCAAGAAGAAAAATAAGTTCAACATGTGCAACCAAGTCACCCAGCGGAGCAATAATTTTTCAGCTAACACTAACTAAGAAGGTTGGTGAAATGAGAGAGGATTTCAAATCTTTGATCTAATTGGGTTCACCCTCTCCACTTTTTCCTAATGGAATAGTATTTATTGAGGAACAACTCAAGAAGGCTTTAGAGACTAAGTAGCAAGACCAATCGAAACTCCAAAATTTGAGCTCACTGCCTGTAGCTAAAGAGATTGAAAATGTGATTCTCCCCTTGGCCCGGCTCTACTTCCACATCAAAGCAAAACAAGTGAATTGGGGAGAAATCTCATTCAAGAATATAATCAACCTAGATCAGTCTTCCAAGATGCTACACACACTAGCTCTACCTTCTGATGAGAATTGGGAGTATCTACATTCTACATTCCTTAAAATCTGAGGGATTGCAGTTTCTTTTCTCTTTTTATGTTGTTTTATTTCTCTAGGTTCATGCCTCTACAAGTGAAGGTCCCTTGTGAGTCACCATAAACTATGGAGCAATTTTTTTCTCTTATGTATGTTTTTTCTATTCTCTCATTTTTCTCAGCCCTAATGATTCTTATTATTTTTGGATTTTATATTCGCCTCACCTTGTGTTGCATTGGCGCATCCTTTTTGAGGTCACAAGTTAATTTTTGGCTAAAAGGTATAAAATGGTGCCATGTAGTGGTTGCAAAACCTTTTGAATATTTCCTTCCTTTCAGGCTCAAAGCAGGACATGTGGTTGCCTCATGGGGATTTTCCACAGGTTGCTCTCTCAATTTTGGAAGAACTCCTACTAGTGTTCCATGTTTCCCATCATTTTTCGGGTGGGTTTCTTCACCATCAGAGCAATATATTCACAGATGTTCTTGTGTGGAAAATTTTTTTTCACTTCACAGCTTCAAGGATCAGCTTCTTTTTTATGATGACATTACTACCTATAGTAGATCAGATCATTATTAATCAAGCATTTACAACTTGTATCTTCCTTCTAATAGGGAGATCTACATGAAGCTCTTGTCGAATCTAGTTCATCAAGTTGTTGCAATCATCACCATTATTGAAGCAACTCAATTCTTTGTGTCATCCAAAATTGGACCCGCTGCTTTACATGAGATTAATTGAACTTAATGAGGCCCTAATCTAGTGTTGTGAGGCATTTTATGTGTCCACACTAGGTCTTGGACCCTTGCAAATCAAATAACATGTGTTTATTAACATCTTGTAAAGTTGTGAATTCTTGTAAAGGACTTTCACACTTTTTTAGACTTAATTAACCTATTTCTTGCTAAATTGAACATTATAATTACATTATTACATAATCTAGAAGATTCTGAATGTAAACTTAATGATAATCAAGTGTTGTAATGTGTCTTGTACATTCACTTTTTATCTTGTGCATTTCTAGGCTATGTGGACCTAATTTTAGTTTTGTAAAGTGCATTTAATTAAACTTTCACATTGATTTATGTGTTCCAAGCCCTATTTAACATTAACATCACCATTAATAAGTCCTATTTTACCCATATTTTTCATCATGAGGATTTAATTGATCAAACACCCAACAAGATAACATTCTAAACTTTATTTCCTATCTCCTTGACTTCATAGGTGTCAAAATGGTCCTTGTGGGACCCATCTGCCATCCTTGGAAAATGAGTCCCATCCAGGTTGGACCCATTCTCCATGTGTGGTGAATGAGTCCTATCTAGCCCCCATTTTGACTCTTGAGTAGGTAAAAGTGAAATTTAAAGTTTATTTTCACTATATGTCGGCCTGTGATGTAGTATAATTGGGTACTAAGGACCAATTGACTATAAATAAGTATTTTTACCCTCATTTTACATCCATATTCTCATTATTACATCTCTCATCTTGAATTCAACATCTATCTTTCATTTCAAGTCAAGCACTTTAAGGTTTCTCCATTAGAAGTTTTCAAATTAGCATTCTAAAGCATTCAAGGGCTAATTCTACATGTATTGATGCAAATATCCAAGATCAATCATCATTTTAAGGTAATTAATTTCATTGTTACATTCTTCATTCCTTTATTTCATCAACTTGGTTTAATTACCTAAACAGGGTTTGACCAAGGCAAACCCCCATGCCCTAAACATTCAACATATCTCTCTTTTGTCTTGTTTGTTTGCAGATTTAGGTCATTTGGAAGCTTAGAGAACATTGGAAATCAAGTTGTAAATTTATTCAATTCATCTCCTTATAATTCAATTCAAAATATCAAGAAAAATTCACTTTCAGACCCAAATTTGGTAGTTTCAGAAGCATACACTTGTAGGGCATCAAAGTGCAAATCGGAAGCTTCAGAATCGACCTTTGTAAATTCAAAAATTCAAAAGTGGACTCATTTTACATGGGTGATTAATAAGTCCCACCCCAAGGTCAATTTTTGTATTTTTACATTTTTGAGTACCCTTTTATCAGAAACGGGCTCTGGTATAGTTTGGCAAAATTGAGACTAATTAACCCAAAATGGTGAATGAGTCCCACCAGGCCTAAATTTCAGCATCATCAATATTTCAAAATTAATTTCTATTCTCCATCCACATTCCAAGTGCACACTTTCATTCTCATTCATTTATGTTAAGTTTTTCATTCATTTCTAGTTCATTTTTGCATTACATAATGTTCTTTCAAACATAGCCTTAATTACACATTTACATTTGTTTTCAGTCATTTAGATAAATCTATTGTATTTATTTAAGTTGATTTACATCACATTACATTGCATACAACCTAATTTGAATTTACATAAGCATTTTAGGATCTAATCTCTCTCCTTTTGGGTGAAAACCCCTATAAGAGTTAGAGAGTCCATTGGGTCCTAAAATCTATGTTTCATTCTTATTGTCATGATCGAATCTGATTGTTGATTGGATTTTTAGGTTGTCTTATGATGACACCTATTATGGTATTATCTTTAGCGATGAACAGTGCTCGGTGCTTGTATGCTTCCCTTGTCTTATAAAAGGAAATTTTTAATAACCTCTCAAGGAGGGAGATGGAGATCAGTAGTAGTAGTTGATAGAAAAGATATGGTGTAGAAAATTTTCTTACATAACTTTGATTTCTCTATAAGAAATTTTGTAATCAAATATCAAGATAGTTATTTAGTCTATTATTCAACCCTAGCATTTTTATTATGCTACAAATCAAGTAATAGAAGAAGTATTGTATTAGGTTGTGCATATGTAGCCTTTTTTTTACATTTTACTCTTTTTTCCATACATGTTGAATGATCTGTGTTACTTTATTTCTAGATACAATGTTGATAGTTGATTCTCAGCTACTAGTTTTTGTATTCTTCTAACTTAAAATTTCAAGAATTTAACCATATTATGATACCCTTTCATTTTCTTATTGAAATTATGTTGGATTTCATATTATGTTGTTGAGAAAAAATGGTCCTTTAAGGATCCGAAACATCTTGTTCAAATCCAAGTTCCCTATTTTCCACCAAACTTGAATGGATGCTTCCCATGAAAGGATTTGAATGACTAATTTGTGCCTACACAGGCCTTAGTCACTCATTCTCCTTCCAACAATGAAGGTTTTATGGAGTTCTGTGTTCATTTCATTGGAAAAAGGAACCTGTTAAGGTTTTGAAATGTTGTAAAAAAATTGGTGCATCACTATAATTAGGTTTTATTTTTTCATTTCCTTCTCCCTTTCCCCAACCACAAAGGAAGAGTCAACTTCTATAAAAGTATTGGAGGTTATTCAGTGAAGCACAACCAGGTCCCCCATTCACTAAATCTCCCATAAGGTTTTTTAGAGAAGCACAAGCTTTTAAGATCAACAAGTATCATAGACATTATGGATACAAACATGCCATCCTATAACTCTAACTTAGGTGTTATCCAATATTTTGGCTTTGAGGCCGCTACAAAATAGCTGGAAGTCTTGATGCCCAAAGTGTTAGTGTATATGGTTGAGATGGGTCCTTCTTCCAATACTTTCTTTATGCCTAAGCAAAACCACACTATCAAAGTGAACAAGGTACCTCTATGCTTTAGTTCTTTTACCCCTAAGATTTCTACTTCTGGTCATAGTCTCAAAGGCTCTTCTAGTATGGGGGTTGGTGACTCTAGCGGTGGTTCCTCTAGTCCTATTGATCCTGTTTGAAATGATCTATTGCAAAACATGGGATGAATGTAGAACCAACTAGTGAACCTATCAATCTCTTCTTCATCTCAACCTATGTTATATTCTTTCTCTTTCCATATTCCCTTATCTATCATCATCTTAAATAGTCCAATCCCTCAAGGGATGGAGATTCCTAAGTTTGAGAATTACAGTGGTCATGGAGATCATCATACATATGTGTCATCTTTCAAGAAAGAACAATGCCATCACAAACATGGTCTCTATTCTTAAAGGAAAAAGTATAGGAAATGATAGACCTTTTATAAAGTTATTTAAATCCTACACTAGAGTATTTTTCCTAAGCTATTAGAGGATAAAATTATAACAATACTAGAAATCCAACCTCTCTCTGAACCATATTCACAATGGTACGATGTGTAGTAGTTTTTTTAGTTTTATTGAGTACACGAATATGATATTGATTAGTGTGCTTTCCTGTGTCATGAGATTCAATATCGCATTAATGATGAGACTATCCATCTCAATTGAAGGAAACAAAACTATAAAAAACTTGTAGCTAAGCCTAATATCCAACTATAGATTTGCATAGATCCATTCCATTCCCATTGTTGCTAACTTGATTATGCAATCTTTTGTCTCTTCTAATCCTGTCTTGTCTGAGTATGTGAACATGGTCTCATTCACTCCTATTTCTCCTGCAAGGCATGTGAGTGCAATTCCTAATATTACATTTACCTCACACAATCTTCCATTAAATAAAGAGCTCTCTCCATTGTATCTTCCCGCTGAGATTAATGCTAACATCATAGCTCGGGTTATAGTTGACCTCTTGAGTTGAGTGAATGTGATCACAAAGGAGGCATTATTTATTAACAATTTGCACAAGGAGAAGTACAATGATTTGTAGGTCACTTTTGAACTCATGATGGGTTTTCTATTGCCCCAATGGGGTGTATTTTTTGGTTAGTTTTGGTTGGTCCTAAGTCTATGGATGTTTCTTTTGTTTTGATCCTAGAATCAAACTTATTCAAAGAAAGGTTGGGCATTTCATGGCTAGCCTTTATGAATGCAGCCAATTCCATAATCCACACAGTTTTTAAGTATCCCCATGAGGGTACCAAGCATGTTATCTAGGACACTAGATAAAAGTCATTGGTAGCATGTGGGGGCTTCTCACTCGATCATTTTTTTCCCACCTAGTCGGACTCCTCCCTCCTTGGGGAGGTCTATTGTATTAGGCTTATTATAGATATAAGACTGGGGGATTAGCACCGAAAGGTGGTTTTCCTTCGTTTCCTTATGCTATGTCTTTGAGGGCTTGTTTGTGTGCACAATAGTAGGATTTTTCCTTTGCCCCTACAAAGACAAGGGAAAATCTTGCTCTTGCCCTCAATCCTTCTCCTTCTAGTTCCTCTATGGAATCTCCTTCCACTTCTCATCCCTTTGTGGTTTCCTCTATTCCTAATCATGTGCCTGCCATGTAGGAAAGGTAAAGGTGCCTATGTTCGAGAAGTCAAAGCCCTAATTTTTTGAGCTTCTTATTCTTCCCATGGTTCCCCATCCCACCATGTATTGGAGGGGGAAGTTTTTCCAAGGGGTTCCTCCTATGTCTCAACCTCTATGGCCTCTTCCTATTCTTCTACCTCCCTCTAGGGTGGGGCACGGGAAGAGGCCTGCTACCAAGAAACCTCTTCTAATTTTTTTCATTTTTGTCTATTTCTCAGGTCCTACTCCTCCTAAGAAGTATCCCCTTCCACTAGAAAGGGTTGTGGAAGTCCCCCCATGGAAAAGTAGGAGCACATAGTTTCTTAGGCTACGCCTTTGAGTGCCCATAGCCGACATAACCAGCTTGCATGTGAGTATTGTAGAGGAGGGGGACCGACTGCTCGTGACCCTAGGTCACAAGAGGGTCTAGAACAATAAGCTACCCTGATCTACCTCAAGCTAAGATAATTTTTTAAGATAGGTTTGATGTTTAAAGGGTTAGAAAGGAAGGATTACTAATTTTCCTCTTTCTTTCTATCAGCCCGAGAGTTTCAATAAGTGAAGTGAGCAAGTTTCTAGAGTTTGGACTGCAGCTTCAACAACTCACCACCAAAGGACTCTATTGTAGGACATAGATGATAGCACAGTGCACTAGCATCCTAGTGGGGCACTAACATCCATACAAATAGAAAGCATAAAGTATAGTTTGAAAGCTAAAGGAACTTAGTAATGACATAACAAGTACATTTTAATGCAATAAAAGAAAATAGAAAGCAACTAGATAACTCAATAACAAGAAGAATACTTTAACTTGATCTAATTACAAATTGAAAAAGGAGAGTAAGAGAGTTGCACCTTCCTACCCATGAGTTGATATCTTCAAAATCTTCACTCAACAAGCAACCTACACACACAAGATAGTAAAATGTCGGGGCTGTGTATAGAGGATTTCCATAGCTAGTCCCCCACTTTGGTGTTCCCACCTCCATGGACAACCAATATAGGAATGATATAGGAGAAAATGTGATAAAGAAAGATATTGAAGTGAAAGTACTAAGCAAGAAGTTCAATCCAATTTTTGGCCAAAAAGTGGAAATTGTGTTTTCCCTAATTTTTAGAATTTGACACATTTGACCTTAAAATTTGAAGCACTTAGAGATGGAATCTTAAAAAAAGTCACTAATCATAAAATGTAGTACTTAGAGTCTAGTTTCCAAATATGTAATTTATTTCAATACCCAGATTATACAAATTGAGTTTCAATAGGTGTTTCTAAAAACCACTATTTAAAAGTCAATTTCTTTTACCATACCATGCACGTGTACAACACCCATATTTTGAACTAAATTATCATATTTTTCTAAATATTTTTGGGAAAATATTTGTGACTGACTGAAGCTTGTTTTCAATATTTTTTTGTACTTTTTTATTGAATTCTTTTTTTGTTAAATTTTTATTAGGCATATTTGTCATTTTGAAAAATCGTCATGTACGACACATAAGACATGACCTAAAGTTATCATTTTTATTTTTATTTTTTAAATTAAAAATAATTGTTTGAAGTTTGTTCTCGGGTAATCTGTTCATCAAAATGTTATGTTGATCAAAAGTTATTAAAATAGTAAAAAAACCTTGATATATAAAGTTTATGGACCAATTTCATCATAAATTAATTGAAAAATAGAAAAAATAATCCAATTGTAAAAAAAATTACATATTTGGAATCTGAATTTTCTCATCTAAAATGGGTTTTAATTTCGTCAAAACATTCTGCAAAAAAAGTCGTCAGCATTATGTCCAAACTCGATATTTTTCTCTGACATTGTTAAGACCTTCAACTTGCAAGTCAAACTAGGTTGAAGGCCTAGGTTTAGATTCCCAATGCTTTTCCCAAACCAAAATACAAGGAAAAAACTTGACCAAAAACTTATATTTCCCATTTCATAAAAAAATAATTTTTTTATGGTTCTACGAAACGAGATCCCATTTTGAAAATTGCTAAAAATGGGAAGTTTCCATTTTCAGAAAGTTTTCAAAATGGGATCTCATTTTGAAAACTTTTCGAAAATGGAAATTTTTTAAAAATTGAAAGTTTCCAAAAATGGTAAGTTTTCAAAACGAGATCTCATTTTGAATTTTTTCCAAAAATGGAAATTTTTCAAAATGAGATCTCGTTTTAAAAAAAAGGCTTAAGATCCTGAAGCTAAAGTAAATGGGAGATGGAATAATATCACCTTCAACCATGTCCACTCAAGGCATATGGGAGGAGTGCGGGAAAAATCTTGCAAATGCTAGTGTTGCCACAACAACGAAAGGAATGAGTCCACAAAACACCAACTTGCAGCCTCAATGGCTGTGAAAATGTTGTGAGGATGTTGTGAAGAGAGCGAAGAGAGATTTTTCCAATGTCTGAATGATCAAGAATTATGAAAGAATAAAGGTAATAGGAATTTGAAGATGAAATTGGAGGCAAAGGAGTTGTTTGAGTTCGGTCAAGGGAGCATAAATGTTACACTTCATTGCCAATGGAGAGTTGTAATGCCTCTTTGAATTTTAGAGGTAGGAATCATGTTAGGATAGTAGTGCATTGCAAAAAATTTCATGCACCATGCTATTGTCCTTGATAGAATATCCTCCACCAACACAAAAAACAACTACCAAGTGGATGGGAAGAAAATGAAGGATGTGGAATAGCATTATGGAACTTAATTTGTCTAAGGTAGAAGGTATGTAAATATGGAATTGACATGGGGTGCAGATTCATGCCATTATATTTTTTCCCACTTTAGTGAGTATAAGTGTTAGCGAATGCACGATAAAGTAGAGTGAAAACTTAGAAATGTATACCTGAATCACTGAGGAAGTAGACTACAATATGCACACCCAAATGCATAGGAAGAGGAGATGGATCCATAGGTACTTAGTCTTGAGGAGTGTTAAAAAAATGTTTCATAGGTCCACAAACTTACAGAAGGTGAACAAAAGGCTCAGAAGGTGCTCAATCCTATAGAGGAGGTGCCCCAAGTGCTTGATCCTGAGGTAGGCTAGATGTGAAAGGCTCTGTAGAGTCTCATAGGTCCTTATAGGCAAGCTCAAGGTTCTCAATTCTCCAAGCTTGATTAAAAAATCAGCTTCCTAGGTCTTGCAAACCAACATGTTAGATAGGTAAAAGCCACACAAGTAAACAAAAAATCATGCAGACAATCAATAATTAGAGGAGAAGATTTTAAAAGGGTCCCTTGAAAACCCTTCAAAAGAAAAGGGGTCCACTAAAGGAACACTTTATTTGAAAGGAAATGGCATTTTTCACAAATGATTCTAGCATCAAGGAATATTTCTCAAAGGTTTCTTTCATCAAGGAATTCAAAAGGAAGAATACTCCCTCACAAGGGAAAGTTTCCATACTTCTTCATTAGAAAAATTACTCTCTTCTCGAAGGGAATTTTTCACATTCTTTCTTTACAAATACATGAAGAAAGAAAGAATCCTCTAGGGGTCCTTGTTGAATAACATATAACTTTTTAAAAAAATAAGGGATTTTCAAAGAGCGATTCATTGGACACCAAATACACCTTTTGAAAATTGTAGTATGATATCCCCCCATAGGATGGTGTGAGTTGAACAAAAAGGCATGTGGCATCCCAAGGAGAGAGAAGAAAGTGATATGGCCTATGATACATGACATGTTGTAATGATGTAAATGTTGTCGCACATGTGAGGGACAACACATAGGCATCACAACATCATGAAGCAAGCAAAGAGAGAAATATAAAAAGGAAACATAAGCATAGATGAAGAAATCAAGACACAGGGAGATTTGATACTTTGGGGTTAGAACTACTCATAGATATAAATAGATAAATATGATATAATAATATATATTATCTATCATCAATCCCATACTATATTAGATCATGTGAAGAAAGGTACGAGAATAAAAAATAAAGTAAAAATAAAATAATTGGGTCAACATGAAAGGGAGGCCTAAATTCCGCCAACACTTTGCATTGTCCCCAATTGTCAAAAATCAAGGCACAACAAAGGAAGAATGAAGCAACAAATAGAATAATTTTACAACAAAAAATACTCCTATATCCAAGAACCTAAAGGGTGACAAGGCTCCTCTAGGAACACATAGAACATGCACGGGGGAAACAAAATACACGCACAAGTCTAATCTATAGATAAAGAAGAGGTGCCCTCTTGTCCTCATCAACCAAAAGGTTGTTGTTCTCCCAATCAAGATTATTATAAGGGGAAGGAGGACAAACCTACAATGGTAGGATAGCAAGGGGAGCACCCTCCAACTCTCCTATGATAAGAACCAAGGAAGAGGGTGCCTCGAGGTCTTCTTCACTCAACTCCTGTGAGGTAAACATCATTGATTTTGCAAAAATCACTGACAAAGCCAAGACATCATCCATTGAGTTGAACATGTGCTTGATAGGAGTTCCACATGTCAACTATGCAAGTGATAGAGGAGGCACCTGATATCCACTATCTACCTCACCGAAAGACTTTGGGGTAATGAAAAACTTAGGGGACGTTAGGGTTGCCTCCGTTACTAGGATAGGGCAAGCTAGAGTAGAACCAACTTCTAAAGAAGGTGATGCATTCTTTCAACCCCCATTAGAATTAAGGTTTTCCTCCAACTTGTTCTTCATCGAAGGATGCCAGATCCCCATAGAGGAAGCGAAAGGTGAGGAGGAAGAGGAGAAAACTACAATGGACACCATTGAGGTATTTATAATATCCACAAGTTTAGGAAAGGGTAGGATGTCCATAAGGGACATCAAGAAAGGAGGCTCAACCAAAGGAGTGATGAACACTTAAACCTTTTTAGGGTGAGGGTTATCCACACTCACGAGGGGAGCTAGAAGAAAGATCGGGGCAATGGGAACCTAAGCAGAAGGGGCTGAAGAGGAGGGCACAATAAAAGATGCCAAAACAAGAGCTTTCAACTCCCTTTCCTCCTTCTATGAAGCAACTTGCTCAATGGCTAGAGCCTTCCTCCAAGGTTTACACTCACATGCAAGGTGATTTATTTAGCTCCAAGAGTTGGAAGCTACAGCTTGAGGAGGAGCAAGAGGCTCTTTCCCTACCATGGGAGTGTCCAACATAGCCATTACTGGTGGAGGGAGTGACTTTTGGGTAGAAACATGAGGAAGAGATACATGAACAAACAAAACAACAAGTGGAGAAGTAGACCCAAGTGCCTGAGTGGTGAGCTTCTTCCCATTTTCTACACTAGGGTTATGAGTAGTAGGAGGCTACATAGGACAAGATGTAGAGGCAACTCCATGGGGACCCTTCTCCTTACCATAGAAAATGGGCCGAGGCACCGTGAGCAAGACAGAAAGGTAAAACACCTCGTGCTTGGCCTTTTACCAAACACAGACCATTGGAATCCCCAAGAGATGCATGGAGGTGAAATTCAAAGGTACTATAGTAGGACAAGAGGTAGAAGCAGATGGAACTATAGAGGAAGAAGAAGACCTCTAAAAAAACTTCTCCTTCTCTTTTGAAGAGGCAAAGGCAACTTGATGCTACATTATCATGCAAGTCTTTACTAAAATAGTATAGGGGAAAGGAGGATATATTATTTTTGGCACTATGCCTCCATTCTTGTATTTTATGTAAGTGCAATATAATAGGTCTATCCTTTGAGGAAGGAGGACAATAGGGGTAGGCTATAAGTGATCTAATGAATAAGCCCCACATGACACTAGGGGTTTTTACCTAGTGTTGTGCACAATGTGCATGAAGCCCTCATGGGAGAATTTCAAGCATTTATGGATCACTGAAGGGACTACGTTCATGGAAACTAGCCAAGGAATGCCTAGCTTTGCTTTGAACAAGTCAAACTCTAGGATAATATCAAAAATGCAATTCACAGTCCTAAGCCCAACCAAGACTGAAAGGGTGATGGAACCAAGGGGAGGGATGAAAAGCCCATCATGCGCACATATCATGCTTTTAGATTCATCATACCCATTGTTATGTAGATTTTTTTTTGGCATAATCTCCTCCATAGTAAAATTATACTGAAACGTAGGATCCACAAGAATACGCATCACAATATTCTTGTTGATACAAGTGAGATTGTATAAAGGAGAGAGTTTTCTATTAGCATTCATCAACAAGTGTTGCGAGGTAAAGGTTATAACAAGAGACCCATTCACAAGCTACACAAACGGGATAGGAAGATGCATTAAAGAAGCCATCTTATATGTACACCAAAAAGGACCTTCGCAAAAGCCCCTAAGGGTTTAACAATTAGACAAAGACCTATTATATATTTTGCTTCACAATGTTTAGGGACTCTTCTAGCTACACCACTAGGGGTCGTAGGTTGGGTTGCAATGCTAGACACCCCACAACACACACACCTACAACATACCTAGAACACAATAGAATACTCCTTCAACACTATGAAATAGAACCAAAGTAGTTCATGTTGGGTTCACCAAAAATGTAGAGGGATACTAATTGCACAGGACCCTAGGTGATTATAGGATCTAAAACAATAGGTTGCCCTGATCTACCTCAAGCTAAGAGAGTTATTTAAGAGAGGATTAATGTTTAAAGGGTTGAAAGGATGGAAAAATGATTTTCCTCTTTCCTTCTACCAATCCAACAGTTTCAAGAAATCAGGAGAGCAAGTTTCTAGAGTTCAAATTGTAGCTTCAACAACTAATTTCCATAGGAATCTAGTGTAGGACATAAATGATAATGCAATGCATTGGTGTCCCAGTGGGGTATTGGTGTCCATACAGACAAACAACATAAAGTATAGTCTGAAAGCTAAGGGAACTTACTAATGACCTAACAAGTACAATTTAATGAAATAACAAAAAATAGAAAACAACTAGATAACTAAATAACAAGAAGAATACTTTAACTTGATCTAATTACAAATTGACAAAGGAGAGAAAGAAAGGTGCACCTTCCTACCCATGAGGTTATATCTTCAAATTCTTCACTCAACAAACAACCTACACACATAAGATGAAAAAATGTTGGGGCTATGTATAGAGGACTGCCACAATCATTCCCTTGCTTTGGTGTTCCCACCTCCATGAATAGCTAGTATATAAATGATAGGAGAAAATGTGATAAAGAAAGATATTAAAGAGAAATTACTAAGCACTATTCTAACAACATTATGCTTTGAAACAATACGATAATGCTAAGTAAATGGGAGATGGAATAATATCACCTTCAACCATGTGCACTCAAGGTAAATGGGAGAAGGTGTGAGCTCACAAGCTTGTAAATGCCGATTTTGGCACAACAACAAAGGGAATGAGTCTAAAACACACCAAATTCAAACTTCAATGGTGGTGAAAATGTAGTGAGTATGCTGCAAAGAGAGTGAAGAGAGAGTTTTCCAATATTTGAATGATCAAGAAGTATGAAATAATGGAGATAGGAATTCAAAGATGAAATTGGAGGAAAATAAATCATTCAAGGTTGGTCAAGAGAGTAGAAACATTACACTTCATTTTCAATGGATAATTGTAACACTTTTGTGGATTCCAGAGGTAGGAGTCCTACCAGGATGGTAGTGCACTGCATAGATGTCCATTTGGTGCGCTAGCATCCCTGATAGAATATCCTCCACTAACACAAAAAAAAACTTCCAAATGGATGGGAAGTGAAAGAAGGATGTGGAATAGGATTATTGAACTTAGTTTTTATAAGGTAGAAGGTATGTAAATATTTAATTTGTAAGGGGTGCAAATTATGCCATTACAAGTGTAAGCACTAGTGAAAGGCTCTAGCCAAGTTGCATGCGACTTTGCAGTAGAGTTTCAGGGATTCATTTGTTCCTATTTCTACTCTTATCTCTTTAGTGATTGCTTTTGATTCTTCTCTAAATTCTTCTTTACTTCCCACCACCTATGTGCTTCTTTTGGCTTCATCGATAAAAGGGTATAGGTGTTCATCCCTCCTTCAGTGGAGCCTCTCCTTAATTTTCTTCTAGATATTTCTCCTTTATCATAGGCCATCAACATGCCTAATACAAAGGTGGTTTCTTGTGCATCCCTTTCTTGTGCCTCCTTTTTTTCTATTTCCTTTGTGGATCCTCATCATCCTTCATTGAAGTGTAAGTTGGAGGATGACCTCACTTCAAGTGATGATGGTAAGAAAAGTTTGTCTTCTCTGGAGTCTAGTTTTTTTTTGCTTGCATTGTCATCATGATGGAGGCGACCCCCACATCCTCGAAGTTTACCACTACCACTTTTCTTGAGGTTGACAGTGACTCTTAGGTGTCTTTTCCTCCTCCCACTCTATTGACACATGGCATTCCTAAGAAGTGCATGTTCAACTCGGTGGAGTATATCCCTACTCTATCTTTGATTTTTGCAAAATTGATGACCTTTGTAAGGAAGCAAAGGTGTGTGGAATCACTTCCTACGCTAATCTTGAGAGGACGATTATGCAAATTCAACTAACTATTACAGAGATTTCAATGGACAAATAAACATGCATAAATGAAATATCACAATAATCGCATAACACAGTAATTACCGTGGGGAAACCCTTCCAGGAGAAAAACCCCACCCTCCAAAACTTGCACAATGTATTATCAAATCAAGAAGATTACAATACACTTGCAATGTAAGTTCTTACAAGAGCACATCACCACAACTCAAACTCAGACTCGGAGAGACTCCTTCTAGCACTCAGTCTTGCAAACTAAACTCAATGATTCAAACACCTCCCCAAGCCCTCCTTTTATAATGATTTACAACCTAGAAACTATTTGTGGTTTTACAAAACCATGGGCAAAACAACCATGCCACATGTTACCCACTTGTCACTTGTAACTTCCAAGATGGGAAACCAACCAAGTTAAAATAGCATTTTCGTCCATAATTTTGTCCTCTAGTTTAGACCCCCATTAAATTCATACAATGAGTTGTTTATACTCTAAAAACAACCCTCCTATATTCTAATAGGGAAAAGGCACATTTTTAACAAATCATACACCTTTTTCCAACACATAAACATGTGGAGAACTACCACAAACAAATTCTAGAGTTTTCTGAAAAAGGCTTGCAAGGTTGAGACATGATTCTCAACAACCTTCACCTCAAATGATCTTGGTGATGGAGACCTCCAGTGGCCTTCTTCCTTGCCTCCTGTTGTAGGAGAGTTAGAGGGTACTACCCTTGCTATTCCTCCCTTGCAATCTTGTCTTCCTTCCCCCTACAATGATCTAGATTGGGAGTAGGATGATTTGCTAGTCGAGGAGGACTAGGGTGGTGTCTTCTATATATATAGATTCAATTTGTATTTTTTCTTGTGTTCCCTTGTACTTGTATGTATGTGTTTTATACTCTTTCCTAGAGGACCCTTTCTACCCTTGTAGGTGATTGGATACAGGTGGGTATTCTATCATCACTTTCTTCTATTTATCCATCATTCTTCTATATGTAGTAAACTTTTTTTTTCCACATCGGGGACAATGCAAAGTGTTGGGAGCATTTAGACCTTCTTCCATGTTGACCTGATTTTTATTTTTCATTTGTCTTCATGTGCTCTTCTTCAATTTCTAATACATTTGGGGATTGATGATAGTTCATACATATATTATATCTATCTATTTATATCTATTTATAGTTTTTACCATGTTATCAAATCCCCTTATATCTTGATTTCTTCATCTCTACTTGTCTCTTTCATGATGTTCTAGTTTTCAATGTATTATCCCTCACGTGTGTGACAACATACCATGAATACATCTCACCATGTATTTTGTGTCACTACATCTCTCATCCTTATTTTCTCTCCTTAGAATGACATGTGCCACTTTGTATAGCACACATCCTTCTAAGGGAGCTCTCATCTCTGCTTAATTTTCAACAAGGAGTACTCCTTCAATTCTTTCAAAAATATCTCTTGGTGAAAGAATATGAAAACTTCCTTTCAAAAAGGAGCATTCTTTCCCCCTTGGTGAAAGAATCTGTTCAAATCTTCCTTTCAAAAAGGAGCATTCTTCCAAAGGATTCCTTGATAACAAAATCACTTGTAGAAAATTTTGTGTCTTTCAAATTGAGCATTCAAGTTCAAAAGGGTCACTTGGTGTCTTGGTGTCTTATGAAAAGGGTTCCTTGATGAAAGAACCCTTTGTGAAAATATTTTTCAAAAGAATTCTTTGGTGTGTTATAATTTGTGTCTTATTTTCGATATTGATTTCTTGATTCTTAGTTTCTTGATTTCTTATATCTTGGCATCTAGCTTGGAGGCAGCCTAACTAGACTTGTCTTATATCAGATATTTGACATCCTTATGTCTTGGTGTCTGGATGTCTCATTAGCTCATTATCTTTTTTATTGGAGTCTCATATTGTGTTTGAATATTTTATGGTGTCTAAAACTTTTTTTTCACCTAACATGTTTCACTGTAGTTGACATGGTTTTGGTGAGATCACAGTAGGTTTGCAAGATCAAAGACCCATGTCCTCTTCACATCCTAGTGAAGCTTGTACTACATCAAGGTATACTAGATCAAAGGAATGCTTCCTCTCCTTTTCAGTATATTCTCTTCAATCTCTTTCTACTTTAGCTTACACATGCTTAGACACATATACTCAATAAAGTGGGGTCAAAATTTTATGGCATAAAATTGCACCTAGTGCAATTTCCTATATTATCACCTCATTTTAGCCTTATAAACTTGACAATGCAAAAAACCACCACCTTTTCCTTAAACCTTTCACATTTTCCTTTGTCCTTTTCCATTGTCGAGTATTTTTTCTTGCTCTCCCCCTTCCTATCTTGACTTCTCCAAGTGTGTAAAAAGGAGAGTAACACATTTATTTACTTGCATTGTCATGTTTATACAGTAGAATTTAGATCATCTTTGCATTCTATAAATTGTGTCTATTTCCATTTCTTTATCATTTTCTCTATACTATGGTCTATTGGCTATTTGTTGAGGTAGAAACACCAAAATGGAGGTTTGACTAAAGAAAACTCCAAAATAGCCACAACACTTTTCTATTGCTATGTGTGTAGGTACACTTTGTTCATGAGGAGCTTGTGAGAGGATAGACCTTTTGTAATTTCAGTTTCTTATCATTTCCTCTTGTCATTTCATTATTTGATAGTTTTTCTTTCAAGTTATAGTATTCTTCTTTTTGTTTCCTTTAATTTCATGTATTTTTTAATTTATTGTTAAATTGTTAAATTAAAACTCTTGGGTTGTTAACAACCCCTGTGAATTTCAATCAATGAACTCTATTCTCTATCCATATGAGATATTAGTGTTCCTCTAAGATGACAACACAACGCCTTGTTGTCTAACTCATGTGCTAGCATCCTCCAATTGGGAGCTAGTCATCTTATAGTCTGAGACCATTGGTGGTCTGTTCACCCGTTTTCCAAAAACCTCCATCAAAAAACATAAAAAGAAGAGCTTAGTTTTCACTTCATTTTTAGCCTATTTAGTCTTGAGGTAGTCATGAGGTAGTTGAGGTTAATTCTCTCCCTTTAGGCTCTTCTGTGTCCTAGAGACTTGGGAGTAGTGAATCCCCTCCTCTGTAGGAGTAAAAGTGTGATCTTCATGTTGCTCCCTCTTTGCCAACACATCTTCCAAAAAAAATAACTCTACAAACAAAACACACAATTGCTCCAAAATTTGAACCTCACAATGGAGATTTCTTTTACATGCAAGTCAAATTGCATGGAACTCTAGTTAGGTTTAATGCAAGTTTTTGGGAAGGGTTTTGCATTCCTTGCTTTGATACCATGTAAGAACCTGAAAACACTGAAGGTGAATAGCGAACACAATCAATAATTTAGCAAAAATGTGTCAAGTCAACCAAGTATATTAGAAAAACAAGTGTGCATTAATAGACAAGAGAAAGTAACCCATTCTCCATGAAATGAGGACATGACACCTAATGCATGAGTAGTGGCGAGTTTCCTACCACAAAAGTAGCATGAGGTATCAAAAGTGAGTCGACACCTCTAAAGACTCCTAACTAACTTGACACCTCACATGAGAAAGTGTGAAGGGACTTCTAAGTAGGTTTAAATCATGTGTGTATGAAAAATATACATTAACAATGTATAATGGGTTTTAATTTCATAAAATAATTTTAAGAAAAACTTCCTCATCCATATTGCCAAAGTTACTTTTTTTTCTTGACATTGACATGACTTTGTACTTGTAGGTCCAAGTCTAAGGGTTGGGTTACCATGTCTTTTCTGAGTCTAAATCTAAATAAAAAACATGTATTATGAGTTTCAAACTTTTTGGAATGAGTACCCACTTTAAAATGGGTACCTATTCTAAAAAGACGAATGGGTACATGTTTTAAAAATGAAAAATGACACTTCCCTTAAATGTGGACCCAACTTCTTACACTTACCCACTATATAGTTTCTAATTCTATAAACCATCCAAGAAATTTCATCCTCACTATTTGAAAACATTATTACTCATTGTTCTAAAAATTTGGAGAGAGGGAATTTCTAATTTATAAGAAAAGGGAGGTTTTGAAAATATTTCCATTTGCAATTGGAGACGTGTCCCTCACATGATTTAAGATAACATTTTACTTTATATCCCCAATTTTGTTTGAAGAACTTAAAATCTTCCTAATTTATTCCCTCAAGGATAGAGGATAATGACCATTTCGAAAATCATTCTAAAATAGAACTTTATAACTGTTATGGATAAGCCATCAGAGTTAGGGAATGATTACGCCTCTACATTTTGTGATTAAGTTCCACATTTTTGAACCATTAATATTTTTTTTGTTGCTAGACAATCTAGATATTATAATGCCTCTAAAACACCATTATTTCTATGAAAACTCGAATTCTTCTCATATAGATAACAAATAAATAAACACATGTGCATACTTTTATTATATGTCTAAAGACTTTTTTATATTTTTATTTTTTGATTATTATAATTTAAAGAAAAAAGTTTAGATTACAAGTAAATTGTAACTATTAATAAGATAACTTAAATATACTCATAGATTTGTTGAACCACCTCCCTAGGACTTCATATTCTTCTTTGCAACTCTTGCCATTGAAGGTTCCACATTCATGCAAATTCAAATATATATAATTGTTAAAAACCTTACAAATGGGTATAATTATATTTAAAATTAGTTGATCAACACTTCAAAGTGTATTAAATCTATAAAGGAATACAAAACCAATTGATAACTAGACTCACAATTTTTGTCTAGAAGATAAATGTATGTTTTAAGAGCTTTATTTCATTGTATAACATGCTCAGCATCTACAATATATTCATACTTGTAAATGGATTATCTTTCCTTCTCATGCTTGTTTATTCTTCATTTTGTCCTCCACAACTCCAATGCAAATGAACAACTCTCATGGGTAATGCAAAACATAGTTATTATCATCACTAAATGTGCCTAGATGGCACTAACGTTGTTGACAAAAATAGATCTATTTTTGTATGATATGATCGTTTTCGATAGTGAAAAGTTGCCTTCAATTTCACAAGAAATTTTATTCATAGTATGTCATGTAAGGTTTTATGATTTCTCATGTAACATGGTTGTGGAAAGTTATCTCAAATATCTAGAAAATTTAATTTTTTATATTATATAAGATTTTTTATTTGTAGGTTTTTATGTAAATGGGTTCTTACTTCTACTCTCACTTGTGATTGTAGAATGTTTCTCAATATAATTTGAAGAATGAATTATCTATGTAATTGTTTTGACCATTCATGTGGTATATCATGTTGATTGGTGATATATTCTCTCTTTAGAGTTTAGTAAATTATTTTGGTATATTATATTGATTTGATAATATCTTCCATTTTGTGGAAGTAAATTATTCTTATATATTTTATTATAGTAATGATAAAATTTACATATTTATGTCATTTCTCATTTAATTTTGTGTTTATTTTGAGGAAATATTTTGATAAGCATAGATAATTAGAAATGATATTATTTTATGTAAGGTCACATTCCTTCCCCTAGAATTTTATTCATATATATACAGATGCATCTTTATATATTTAGTTTTATGTTATCTTTACTCACACATATAGCACATTCAACTTATTCATTCATTTATCATGCACTTATCTTTTTATATGTGCTTTAACTATCTACTTTAAAAATAGTGAAATTATCAATGAGTGCAAAAATAGGATGGCTTTTCTTTAATATGGGTTTCTATTTTTTGGTATTTTCCAGTTTTTTTAATGTGACTCAATCCAATAGAAGCCAAATGTATATAATTTAAATATACTAAAAATGAAATCTATATCTACTGACGAAATAAATATTTAATCTAAGTAAGAGAAAATAAAAATTTCACTTTTGCAAGGGTAAGAGTGTTTTTATTCACTAATCCAATAGCCTTTCCAAAGAAAATAAAGAATTTTTAAACTAATGAGTAGCATCAATGCTTGGCTTATGTCCTCAAAAAATCTAGCGTAGTGTGTATCTTCCTCTATAACAATTTATTCCTCCACTTGATGATAAGAAAGAAGACATGGATATTGAAAGAATACTAATGATGGAATGATTGAATCTTAGAAGGTTGGAAAAAAAAAATGCTTGCAAAGTCTTCTATAAGCATAATAATGTTAATGTGGGATGAAATTTCTGAAGTTGATCTTAGATAGGCAATTCACTAGGGAATGATATCTACAAGAGAGGAAGGCATGAATATAAATTTATAATAATCAACCTACCCTAAAATAAGAGAGGGGGTATATTTAATTTGAAAATCAACACCATTTGTAGGGTTGATTTGGAGAGAAGTAAATAATTGATAGGAAAATAATAGAAGTTTTATAGGGAGAGAATAAGAGAGCTTCAGAAAGTGGAAATTTCTATCTTCCAAGGCTTGCAATCATGAAAACTTGCATACTCAATAATTAGAAAACTCTTGTTTTGAAATATTGATCTAATTTAGAACAACCTTATGTTGCAAGGTGTGCACCCTTGGTCTCCTTATGTTATGTAGTGTAGCTCTTAGGTTTGTGACATGGCTTAACCACCTCTCATGGATTCATTAACTCTGGCAATTGTATCAGACATTAACAGGTCAATCTTTTAGTGCAATGGTAATCATCTTTGCAACAATTGGTATCAGAGCTTATGTCACGGGTTTGAACCCTTCGCTTGTCCTAGGGAGATTTTTGCAAGTTGTGCACCCTTGGTCTACTTCTGCTATGCAACAAAGAGGTCAGGTTCGTGACATGGCTTAACCACCTCTCATGGACAATTCATTAACTTTAGTGGTTATATTGAGAATTAACAAGTCAATATTTTGGTGTGATGGCAACTGTCTTTGAAACACCTTCTAACATATGCTTGATTGGTTTTGTTTATGTTTTGGGAGATTATGGACTCTTCTTGATGGATGAAATTTTTAGTGGGAAAAAAATTGTGAATATGGATTCACAAAATGGAGTTGAGTGGTAGTACCACCCTTTTAGATTGTAAGAAATCCTCAACAAACTTCATAACTAAAAATTACATAGAATAATTTATTGCTCTACCTCTTCCAAAACTTAGCCAAGAAATTTGACATCCTCAACCAAGTGTGCACTTTATTCCTGCTTCCTCTCATGGTCTTATATCCAACATGGACCATCTTCTTTCGCCACATCTCTTCTTCCTCTATCTACTTCTTCATGAGAACCAACCCACCACAAACTGAGTTCACCTCCACCAAGTTCCTCTTGTGCCATCATCTAGAAACTCGATACACAAACATGCAACATCCACATACCAATCTACAACTATAACTTCATCTTCTACAACTACAATCTCTACAATAGAAGGTAAATAATCATTATTTTAAAACTCAAAATAAAAATTTACCTCATCTTTCTTTTCTGCTCCATCATCTTCTTTGTCCTTTGTTGCAATATTTATCTTTTCACCTCCATCAGTAAGTTTTGCAAGCCGTTCTTCTTTTATTGATAATAAATATTCTTTACCCTCTTTATTTTTTGTAACCACAACATCTTCATCTAGAACAATTGCTACACTTTCTTTGGTTGCAAATAATTCTTCTATCTTCCTTATCTCCTCTCCTAGTAGAAGATCTCCTCCTTCCTTTCCAATCACCTCATCATACTTTGGACACTCAAATTCCATCATATCAACTTCTCTTGCAACCTCTTATTTTGCACACACAACCTCCTCATTTTCCACCATTATACCTTCATTAAGACAATTCTCATCTTTAGGTTCATCAATTTCTTCATATCAGCCTCTTCTTCTTTTGTGCCACATGCATGATACCATGTTGCATGATCTTTCTTTCATGTAATCAAAATATAATTAGAAAGATAATCACAATTACCTCCAACTCTCCTCTCTTCTTTTTTATCCTTTCAATCTCTGATTCTAGTTCTTTCACCTGTTGCTTCATCTTTATCATTTCAACCCTCACATATTCTTCTCTAACTTTTTGAAGTATCTCTCTGATTTTCTCAAGTCTAGGAAACCTCAGAATCCATCCAATGACAAAAGTAATTTTCTTCTTCCTCTTTTTCATCACTAAGGCCTCACAAATCCTCAACACAAACTTTCAAAACCCTCAGATTCTGCACATGTAAACTACCTCACTTGGTTATCTATTTACAAATCCTCAACATTCCACTCCTGAGTTCTAGTGTAAACTACCTCAAATCGGTGCTTCTTCCTACACACTTAGGAACTCCTTCTTAGATACCACTAATGCAAGGGAAAACCAAGCCTCATACACAAATTCCCAACAACATAAAATGCATTCAAAAAAACTTGCAACAACAACAAAATCCTACAAAAAATATTCCTTATTTGTTCATTCAAATATCCTAAAAATTCATGGATTGTAAAACATATCAAGAATGAAATTGTGAGTAACCATATGGGCTTATGTAAATCATTAAAAATCTGATATAAAATTGAAATATAACAGCAAAAATCAAAATCAAAATGGTCTCTCTAAATATAGCTTCTTTCACAAGCTTCTAGCTCTTTAAACCTACAATCTCTTATGGAAACCACTGTTGCAATAAAACTACAACCTTAAAGTTTGTTTGTTTATGTCCAAACACCTTCAACCTGAAAAAACATGTAGTCTTGGTATACTTCTCCAAGAAACACACCCACCCCCAAATGTGAAACAACAACCACACCACAAATTAACAAATACAAGAAGTAAGCATAGGATTTCTACTATCTTTGAAATAAAATGAATCATATGGGCTTGTTGATTACATAATATGTAAAGAAAACATGGAATCACAATCCTTTAGAAAATCTAGCAACATCCTATTATGCAAAACTTCAACTCCAAAATGTGCACTTCTCAAAGTGACAAGGCATCAATATATAGAATTTTCAGGATGAGAATACCACTGTGATATCCCAAAACAACATGCATATACTTCCTTGGAAAACCCACACCCCTTTTGTAGAATAAATCGTAAATTAATAAAAATTACTCAATTCTCACATGGCCATCACATGGGCACTGAACCCATGGCTAATCAAATTTGGTTTATCTAGTGTGCTTCATTATTCTCTGATAGCTCTGACAATATCATGAAAGAACATGCACCAACATGCAAGAGAATGCATTGATGAGTGGTCCCCACCTTGAAATGGATTCCTAGGATGGAATATTCCTCTAGGTTTCTCTAGAAACATTTTCTAAAGTAAATATGCCTCCAAAATTATAATTACAAACTACCATAGGGGAAAATTATAATATTTGGAAATTAAAAGTAATTAATTCCCCACAAATTAGCCCTTATTGGAAATACAAAAAAAATAAAGCAAATATTTTTGGTTGATGCAAGATTATCAACGACTATGGGTCCTCCTACATAATTTTCTAATCAAGTTGAGTCTTGTTGTGACCTTTTCACACATCACCCCATTCAAAATGGGGACCCCCTAATTTTTGCTCCATTCGTGTTTTTTGGCTTGGGTTTTGGTTGGTTTTCCTACTGTCTCTCTCAGTTATGTCTATATTTCTGGGGATGTACCCATCTTTTGAGCTTAAGTTGAAATTTTGGCTGAGTCTATGAAATTAGGGTTTGCATTCTTCAGGCTTGTTTGGGGTTGATTTTAGTGAGCGAATTGAAATCTAAGCTTGGCATTGTAATTAGTAGGCTACAAGCAGGTTCCCATTAAGTTTTCACTAAATTCTAGCAACTTACTATTTTTAGTAAGTAAACAATTTGGGACCTTTTCTCAACACTTTGGAAATTCTAACTAATGCACCACGTTCAGATCACTTCAAGGTACTTGCTTGTAAAATTTGAGCAAAATCGGACAACTTGCTATTTTTAGCAGTTCTGCATTCAGGAACAGTTTTTAGGGTTTGCATGTATGATTTTTCAATTCATGTCAGCATAATATTTATGGGTTTTTCAAGATCTTCGTGATAGTATAACATGCAAGCCGAGATGGTGACCTTTTGGTAGTTCTACCTTTGGGAGTAGTTTTTAGGGTTTGCATGTGTAATTTTTTGATACATGTTTGGATATTCTTTATGGGTTTTTTGAGAGCTTCGCAATGATGTGACATGCAAGTCAAGTTGATGAATTGCTATTTTTAGCATGTAGACCAGTTTTTTGGGTTTTTTTAGGTTTTTTAAGATCTCCCGAGCAGTTTGACATGTAAATGAATTCGGCAGTTGGTTGATCACTTTTTCAGGAATTTACTATTTTTAGCAGGTTCACTCCGGCAACTCCACAACACTCCAGTTTCATGAACAAAGCAACATGCAATGGAAACAGGGTCAAATGAAGGTCATCTGAGACACATGCAAGTCAAATTAGGGTTTCCAACTTCAATTCCTAAAATAGGGGGTAAAACTCGAGAATCTCTGAAAAGGGATGCATCCCATCATGATCAGTACCCTTCAAGCAATCCACTAGTGAAATTTGAGCACAATATGAGTACTTACTATTTATAATAAGTCACCTCCATAACGGGGCTAAAAATAGTAGGTCAGCATAGAAGGGTAGTGTGAATAGGTTGGTTATGCTATGAGGTTCACTTTGGTGCAAATTTCAAATCAAGAGGAGATGTAGAAATATGAAAATATAGGGTTTACTAAAAATAGAAAGTTAGGCCGAATCAGTTGTAAAATTTCCTAAGTGTTTAGATAGGTTCAAATTCATAAAAAAAAATGAAATTATCACCTATCATATATGCCCCAAGCATCATGGAGGCCTAAAAAATTTCTGAGGCATTGAAATTTCCTAAGGACCCGTCAAATGCGCCCTTGATGGAGGAGGCTAGATAAAAGTTGCAATGTCACAGGAAAATTTCCTGACACCCCCCTAAATGTGCCCAACCTTGAGGAGGAGGTATGAAAATATTCTAAGGCATTTGAAATTCCTTGATCCCTCCTTAAATGCATCCAAGAAGGAGAAGGCATGCAAGAAATTTCTAAGTCTAGAGAAAAATGGAAGCTTGACCCTCAATATGCGCCCATCATGAGCAGGAGGCATATAAAGTTTCTAAGTAAACAAAACTGGAAGCAACCACCTTCAAATTCACCCTCAAGCAAAGTGGATGAGTAAAAAAAATTCTAACTCTTGGAAAATGGAAGGAGACCCCTCCAAATGTGTCCTTGCTAGTAGAGGAGGAAGCTAAAAGGTTTCTAAGGAATTGAACTTGGAATCACCACCCACAAAATGTGCCATCATGTTGAGAAAGGAGGTTTGAAAATTTTCTAAGTCTCAAAGTGGAAGCTCACCCCCTCAAATGCGCCCAAGTTGGGAAGGCATGCAAGAAATTTTGCTAAGTCATAGAAAAATGGAAGCTTAACCCCCAATATGTGCCCATCATGAGCAGGAGGCTTAAAAAAAAAATCTAAGTGTTCACAATGAAAGCAACTCCCCCTAAATGTGCCCATGATGCTATGAGTTGAGATAAAAATTTCTAAGGCATCATAAATGGAAGAAGGATCCTTAGAATGTGCCAATGTCTAGAAGGTTATTTAAAAATTTATGAAGTGACGAAAAATAGGAGGAGGACCCCTTAAATGTGCCCTCAAGAAGTAAGAGGCTTGGAAAACATCTAAGGCATTGAAAATAGAAGCATGATCCCTTGAACGCAACTAAGCTAGGAATGGGGTCAAGAAAATATTCTAAGTAATGAAAACAGAAGTAGCCCACCCTAAATATGCCCTAACAAAGGAGGGAGCTAAAAAAATTTCTAAGTGTTCAAACTAGAACCATGAGCCCTCAAGTGCGCCCATCCTATGAAGCAAGCTGGAGAAAAATGTCTTAGTGATGAAAATAAAACTAGGACCCCTGGTATGCGCCCATCAAGGCAAGGTAGATGAAGGAGTTTCTAAGGCGTTTAAGGTAAAATTTGACCCCCTAATATGCGCCCACCAAGGAGGAGACTAACTAGAAATTTTTCTAAGTGTAGAAATTGAAGCTAGAGGTCTTAAATGAGCCCAAGGTGGTGTGAGAAATAGAAAATTTTTCTGAGTGTGGAAAATGGAATGAGAAGGTGATAAATGCGCCCAAGTCAAGAAGTGAAGGTATAAAAAAAAAATTCAAGTCATAAAAAAATTAAATGGACCCCTTCAAATGCGCCCTGAGAAGGAGTTGAGTAAAAGTTTCTAAGGCATTGAAACAAGTAGCAAGGTTGTAAATGCGCCCAAGCTCCAAGGGGAAAAATATTCTAAGGAATGAAGAATTTGAAGATGAAGTGAAACTCAAACATCAAGCTTTCAAATGCACCCTCAAGGTGGAGAAATTTATAAGGCACAAACTCCAAATACAAGGTTGTAAATGCACCCTTGAAGAGGACCCTATGAAATGAACACACAAGTCCCTAAAGATGCCAATGTTGAGAAGTTATGAAGAAAGCAGGGTTTGCTAGAGAAATATAGTGAACTCTATCGGATCTAGAAATCAATCAGACCGTGGAAGTCAAAATATGGAGATCAGGTAAGTAAAGTGAATCTATACTATAAGCGTTCTTATGCTATTCTTTTTATTTGTTTTGCAGGATGAACACCAGGACCAGAGCACAATGACTCGAAGTGATGGAGCAATTAATCCAAGATGATATTACAACCTTGAAAGGAGATAACATTATGTGTTTCAAGCTCCTCCATGAGATCTCAGTTGCACCCAAATCATGAAGGAAGATACTGGAAGAAATGGCTAAGTGTTGGAATTTCTCCTCAAAGACTAAATATGCACCCAACCTAGGGAGGTAGATGACAAGGAAGAAATGATTGAGTCCAAGACTAAAGAATCCTCCAAGATCAAGGTGGAAAAATAATGAAGGCCCAGGGGTTAGAAATCATCCTCAAGCACTTCAAAGTTGAAGAATGATAGCTAAGGGGAAAATCATAGTCAAGTAGGAGAAAGAAGTTGCAATCGTGGAGCTTCAGAATGAGATCACATCCCACCTATTTCAGTTTAGGACATTGAAGTAGTGCTAGCCAGATTCGTTGAATTTGTAGTCAGTGAAAAGGAAAATGGAAACGCCCTTCTAGATGATGATCTTTTAGAAGATGATGGTGGGAATTAATTTCCTATGCTATTTCAGGAGTGAGTGGGAATCTTTTAGCTCATTTATTGCCCCTCTTTGTGGCAGTATTTAGGGTGAATCTTGTTTAGGGCTAAGGTGGCACGATCTGCACCATCCATCTGATTGTAATTTGAGCCATCCATTGGACTTGGCCAACTATAAAAGGGGTATCCCCACCTCATTTGAAAATTACTAGAGATTAGACAGCTAGGAGATTGCGCATAGAGAGATAACATAGATTGATAGCTTAGCTTAGATTGAAAAGGAAGAAAAGTTTTTCCATTGAAAGCTTTGTAAGAAGTTGTTGTGAACACTCTCATAATAAAAAGAGTTATCATTGATGGTGGTCTCATCTTTTTTTGTGAGTAGCTAGCAAGGCTTCTTCATCCTTCAAATTCACAATAGAATCTTAAAGTAGCTTAGAGTAAAGTAGATTTCATTTCATGCAAATAGGTGGTAGTTGTGGAATGTAGTGTTTAATTTAAGCGAGATTCATTAAATCCATACCACTAGTGGGCTCACTGATGGTGGGTTCACCTTGTGTGGACAACTGGAATATTGTGTACTTAACTTTGATTATGATTTGTGTGTTCACATGCGTCATTGTGATGGTGTCTTCATATTGAGCTGTGATTTGAATACCTTCAATTACTCCCCTTGAAGATTGCTCTGGTTTTGTGGAAGCTATTTGAAGTGAGGCAAAGCAGAGCTCAGTTGAGGCTTGTGAAAATTGATCTCCACGTCCTATGCGTAGACTAGTCCATAGATTTTCTAACCCCTACAACCATTTAAGTTCAGTATTTTCTAGTTAGTATTAGGAAACTTGAACTTCATAGATAAATCTTCTGAATGTTGTGAAAATTTCTTTCTCTGTTGTTGAACAATTACGTAAGTCCCCCTCATGATACCAACAAATCACAACAAACCAATTGAATCTATTATACTGCATAAAAGGAACCTTGGAGTTGAACGCATGAACTTTCTTGCAATCTTAGCATGCTGGATACTTTGATCAAGAGAGGATAGAGTAACCATTGGGAAACTTTATTCTATGTTGGTGTAGTCACAAAACACACATCAACAAGTCCTTGGAGATTTGCATTTAGCCATGCTCATTTTGATCTAAAATATTTTATAGTTCTAAGGCATTGGATGGTCCTTAAAATATACACAAGAAGGATAGGAATGCCATAAGATAGGCTCAAGAGTCTCATATGAATATTAAATAGAGATTCCATAGTTTGTTGGAATTATAATCCAAACTACTATTTTCATGTTTTATGTTAATACCCAAGTCTCAACATGGGAAACATTTAATAGAACTAACCCATTCACCTGTTTAGTCCTATCTTTCCTTTACCTACTTCAAGGTCCTTGTATTGCTAGTATAGATATCCTCTCCTTAGAATTGGTTGACTTTCACTTCAATCCCTTTTCTTATGTAAAATATTATGCATATTTAATTTTTAGCACTACCTTTGTATGGAAAAAGGTAGATGCTCTATTGAGAGTTTTCTAAGTAGTTTCTATTAGAATATAAACTCCAATTTTCTTTGAAGTGTGTGTTACATAGAGGAAAAAATAGAGCTATTTTTATGTGTCAACAAATTTATTGTCCAAAGGGATTTTTTAGCTTTGCTAGTACAAAATAAAGCACGTTGTTATAAACACAGATATATATAAACATAGTAGTATTTCTCTATTAACTTGATCAATATAAAGAATTTTTTTTTTTCTATTATTCTATTCTTTATTTTCCTTTTCCCTCAATAGAGAGGAAACAAATAAACGTTGGTAACTCAAATACTAGGACACAAAATTCTCCTTTCCTATTAGATTCATCACCTATTATAAGTTCATGTGAAGGTTGGAAATCATCATCACTTACCAGGTACGTGTACAAATTTTTTTTATCATGATTTATTGAGACACTCTAAGAGGTGCTTTCTCATGCATGAGTATGACTTGAAATTAGTGTGACCAAATTAGCAAAGCACTCTAAATTCATTGTGTGAATTTCTAGCTCAAGGGATTTTTTTGTTTCTGCAATGGGATATGGATACTCCCATCATCCTTGTGAGTACCTACAGACAAATGGCCTACAGAGGTGCAATCATGGAGCTTTGATTGAAGCTTACTATGTTGGAACTAGATTTTATGCTAATTGGAGTGGTTAAACTCATTCTCGAACAACAATTTTTGGTGTCATATGAGTGGTATAGGGTTGACTCAAACATATCCTCATGTTTTGTGGTGACACTACTAGACCTGCACACTTCGAAAGTGGAGGTGGTGGAAATGACATGCAAGCTTTTTATTCCTAAAATTTTAGGCAAGTTGGAAGAGGTGATAGATGTTTCCTCCTTTGGCTTGCGTATTCCTAGGTCTTGTGACTTGGACCATCTTTTGGTGCCAAGTGAGGAGAGGTGTTACACGAAAATAGATAGCGATCAAAGGTGGAAATAAGATTCTTGAGGAAAATGGTGCATGCAAAGTTGGTTCAAGATTTTGAATGGGTTGGAAATTTTATCAATAACATTGAAGAAATTGGTAACATATAGTCCAGTTTTCTCTACAAGATTTTGAACTTTGTTCTTTTTGAACATAAATGTATAATGTTTTGTCATAGAAGGACCCTTAATTGTTAGAAAAAATTTGTAGCTACTTTTGGTCACTTCAAACTACATGTTGGACTATAGGAGGATAACTCGTAGATGTTTCTTCTATTTTTTTCTATTGATGGATCATGACTACATTTAATTTTGAATATGTATTTCTATTTTAAGATCAATACAAAAAATTTAGGCCTTTTACCTTTTACCACGAAAAAAAACCTAAACTCTAAACTCAAACAAAAGTATATCACAAGAATATCCTAAAAAAGTCAACAAACACCCACATGTACATAATCAAAAGAAAGGACATGTTATTAACAATATAATTTTTTAATAGGAATGAGTGTGGAATTTTTTTTTTTGACTAAACCCCCCAAAATTATTCAAATTCTAACACGATTCTACGCAATGCCTTCAATCAAAACATGACAATAACTCCTTAAGGTTATGTTGTAGTCTTTTGTCTTAAAAAAAATTGTTTTTGGATTTGCACAAAAAATTTAGCATCCATCACAGTTGTCTTGTACTATGTTTTTATAACACTTTGCATGCAGGTTCATATATTACCAAAAAAGCTCAAGTTGAATTATTAAGGACTTTTAAAAAGATTTTAGTTTTTTAAGATCATCATTTAGGGTTTCCCATTTTATTCTTGGCATCCCTCTAGCGTGGTTATATACCACAAACTCTAATAGGAACTATATAATTATTAGTCCCTGCCTTATAGGCGGAGACTAATGTAATCGGGAACAGGGTAAATAGTTTAACCTATGATGCTAATGAATTTTTCTATTAAAATGTTGATTTTCTTATTTTCTCTAAATTCCTGATTGACTGTTGCACTTTTTTCTGAGGATTTCATGATTTTTGATTAAAATTTGAGAAAATTATCCTTCCATCCAATGAGCAATGAGTAGGGAAAATATTTAATGCATTGTCTAATTTTTTTTCCTCCCACATTTTGTGAAGCATCTTTGGTTGAGTGAAGAATATTTTACATAGTTTTTTGTTGTTGATTGTGTGTGGGCACGTGGTCTTCTTGATGGAAGACGTGGTGAGTATCCGTTAAAACAGGTGTGGACATCCATCAATTTCTTCCTTCACCTCCGGCAAACTTATGTTGTGGAATAGAATTGGAAGTTTGTTTTGTAGGTTGCAGATGAATTGGTAAAGAGATCGTGACGAGTTTGAATGGTGAGTGCTTGCAATATGCAAACTAAAGTCTAAGCAAACATCTCAGCAGTTGCATGCTAGATTGTTGTAAATGGAATATCTAATATATTTCTTTGTAGGTGCATAGAAGGTGACTTCAATACATATGTTGAACAGATCAAAAAGCCACACGTTTGGGGTGGAGAACCTGAAAAACTTATGGCTTCACATGTACTCCAATATGTCAAATTAGATTCATAAAGATGTTTAATAGCTTGGTAGAGTTACATTTTTATATTGATGGATATTTTCCATTTTTCCTGTTGCATATACCATTCACCATGCCTTAGTTGGTGGTCCCAAGAAGTCTCATCTTGGACTATTTTTCATATATCGATTTCTTTCAAGCATCCATTGCTTGTTCAAAAGCATCTATTTTAGGCTTCTAGCCATGGTAGCAAGGCGCTGAACTGTTTGATAAAATGCTTTGGTAGAAATGTATGGGAAAATGTGGTAGCATAGATAAAGCAATGAACTGTTTGGGAAAATGTCTCAAGTAAATGTGGTCTCGGTGATGGAATGCCACATACCACGAGTTCTTTATTTCCTTTAGTTTTGCAAAGAAAAGCTTTCGTGTGAGTCTCTTTAGCCAGTTTTTTCGCTATGGATGTGTGGAATTTGCTAGCTAGACCTGCACTAATGATGACAGTCCCATTTTTCTTTCTGTAAAAGGATTGAAACGAAAATATAAGGGAAATTCATGTGCAAAGCAACTTCTAGGAATAGGGTGGATTATAAATCCCAATAACGTGAAGGCCCAGAGGCAGAGGAAATAATTTTCACACACAGTAAAAATTAAAACATAAAATATTATTTTCAACACACAGAGCTGCTGCTCGTAATTTTCTGTTTGCTCACATTCACATTCTTCTTCTCATTCTCATTCCTTTTTTTTTTTTAAATAAATTACAATTACAAAATATATGTAGAAGGTAAAAAGTCACGTGAAAGATTTTCACGGATGAGAGGGAACGAAAATACAATTTAAATTCAAAATCACCTAACTAATATTTTCCCCGTCAAAATGCATTTAATACAATGTCCTTTTCATAATATTAAAACTTAAATATTAATTCCCTGGTGGTGGTGGCTTTCTCCATAGTTCCCCGCGGTATCGCGATGGTTAAAATCTTGATTGTGATATTGCGGGCAGTGGTTAGTTGACGGCCCGGTAAACTGCGGCAGTTAAAAATAAAACAAGCTTTTACTGAGTCTCCCGTGATATCGCGATGAATATTTTATTGATTGCGATATAGCGGGCATTGGCTGGAGGTACGACAGGCGGTTGATATAAAACAAAAACATTACCGAAGACTCCCACGGTATCACAATGGCTAATTTATTAATTGCGATATAGCGGGCAGTGGTTGGCGGGGACGGCGGCAGTTAGGGTTAATATTCCAACACTCCCCCTTAAGCATAACTGCGCTGTCCACCATGCCCAATCTGTTTCTTTGAAAAATAAAATTATCTCTTCCCAGTGGCTTTGTAAAAATATCTGCACTTTGCTCTTTTCTGATCTGCAAAATTCTAAAAATATATCACCATTGTTAATTAATTCTCTGATAAAATGATACCTGGTATCAATGTGCTTGCTTCTCTTATGAAAGACTGGATTTTTGAAAGAGCTATGGCTGAATTGTTATCACAGAAATTTTTGTTGCCTCCATTTGTTCATTTTGCAATTCTTTCAAAATTCTTCTCATCCGTGACAGCTTGACATGTCGCACTTGTGGTTGCCACATACCTCTCACCGATGAAAGACAAACTATGGGTCGCTTTGAAGACCATGAGACAACTGAAATTCCCAAAATTAAATACATAACCAGTATCGCTTTTTTCTCTTTCATCATACCAACACAGCCACCTGCTGTGGTATCCTATGAGTTTGAACTCATCTGAACTTGAATACTTGATGCCAAAATTTCTTGTTCCACTTACATACCTTAAAATTCTCTTCCCAGCTTTCCAATGGGTGTCTTTTGGTGTTTCCATAAACCTAGAAATCAAACTTACTCCATACATAATGTCTGGCCTTGTGGCTGTGAGATACATGAGACTTCCAACAAGCCTCTTAAACAAAGTTGGATCAACATTAGACCCTCTATCATCCTTGCTTAGTTTCAGACCTGTCATTGTAGGTGTTGGTGCTGGTTTGCACTTCATCATATTAAACCTCTTCAAAATGTCATTTGCATATTTTGACTGTGAAATAAAAATACCACTTTCATTTTGATTCACTTCAATACCTAAAAAATACTTCATCAGACCTAAGTCTGTCATTTCAAATTCTTTCTTCATGTCTTCCTTGAACAGATCAATTGACAAATTTCCAGTGAATATTAAATCATCCACGTATAAGCATACTATCAATATTTCACCTTCTTCATTCATTTTTGTATACAGTGTGGGCTCACTGCTACATCTATTAAATCCATTCTGCAAAAGATAATTGTCTATTCTGCTGTACCAAGCTCTTGAGGCTTGCTTCAATCCATACAGTGCCTTTTTCAATTTGTAAACTTTGTCTTCTTGACCCAGAATTTCATATCCAGGTGGCTGATCCACATAAACTTCTTCTTCTAAATAACCATTTAAAAAAGTTGTCTTTACATCCATTTGAGATACAGACCACTTATTCTGAGCTACTAATGCTAAAATCATTCTTATAGTATCTAATCGTGCTACAGGTGCAAATGTCTCATTGTAATCAATTTCAGGCTGTTGTGAATAGCCCTTTACAACCAATCTTGCTTTAAGCTTCTGAACTTCATCTTTTTCATTCAATTTGGTTTTATAAACTCATTTCACTCCAATGACATCTTTGTCTTTTGGAAGACTGACTAGTTCCCATGTCTGATTCTTTTCAATTGCTTCAATCTCTTCATCCATAGCACTTACCCATTTATCATCTTTGACTGCATCTTCAAAATGAATTGGATCTTCTATTTGAGAATAAAATGCACAAAGAGAAATCTGATCTGAATTATTCTCACCTTCATTTTGCTCATATATATCTCTTATGCTTCTGATTTTCTGTCTTCTCAGACTTGCCAATGTAGGATTTGACATATCATTTGAACTTGTGGAATGTGGACCAGATGGTCCTGCTGTAGATGGTGTTTGTTGTCCTCTTGTTGGACTGCTTCCTTGAATGATTGAGGCTGTTCTTATAGTCGATAATGGTGTCACTTGTGGACTACTTTGCTGAGCTTGAATGGGAGTGGGAGGAGTCACAATAGTTGGAATATTTGTTGATGCTGAAACTTCATTCTCCTCTTGAGGTATACTGGCTGAAATATTGACTGTCTTCTCTATACTTCCATCCCATGCTTCATCTTCTACAAATTGTACATCTCTGCTGATTATAACTTTCTTTGTTGTTGGATTATAGAGCTTATGTTTTAGATTCTTCAAAATCGTGATCCAACAAATATGCATTTTCTCCTTTGTTATCTTAGCTTCTCAATTCATCAGCATTACAAAAAGTATGCTACTACACATCCAAATACTCTCATGTGAGTAACACTGTGTTTTCTTCCTGTCCATGCTTCTTCAGGTACCATATTCATAACACTTTTTGTTGGACACCTATTCATTATATAGGCTGCACAAGAAATTGCTTCTGCCCAATATTCATTTGACAAATGTTTGGCTTTCAACATACTTCTAGCCATTTCCATGATTGTTATGTTTTTCCTTTCAGCTACTCCATTTTGTTGAGGTGTATATCTAGTTGTGAATTGCTTGTGAATTCCATGATCTTTGCAAAAATTAAAAAATTCTCTTGAAATATATTCACCACCTCTATCTGTTCTCAACACTTTAATATAATAACCACTCTGTTTTTCAACCAAATTCTTGAACTGACGAAATAGATCAAACACTTCATTTTTCTGCTTTAGAAAGTAAACCCATGTTTTTCTTGAATAATCATCAATGAATGTCAGAAAATAAAAACTACCACCTATTGAAGGTATTTGCATAGGTCCACACAAATCTAAATGTATAATTTCCAAAGGGGCTTTTGCTCTAGTTGACTTTCCTGCTGGAAATGATTCTCTATGTTGTTTTCCTAAAATGCACCCTTCACATACCCTTTCTGGTTTTTCTATTAAAGGTAGTCCCTTGACCATGCCTTTCCTAGCGAAGTAAATTTAAACTCCAAAGTTGAGACACCAAATCTCAAAGCATAAACCAGCTTTTCATCTTTTATCCTCAAATTGAAAGATTGTCTGCACTACTGCTGTAGTTTCTTCTCTACCCACTTGTGAATTCATTAAGTGTTGTGCTTGAGCATAATTTATATTCAAATTTGGCCTTATCTTTAAGGGAAACATTCTATTGTTTGTCATTCTAACTTTCGCAATAAGCTGGTTGCTTGGGTATTTGTCTAAAATTGTGCACATACCATTCTTGAAGGTTACTCTATACCCTTTTTGAACCAGTTGCCCTACACTCATTAAGTTATGTTTCAGACTAGGCACAAAATACACATCTGAAATATACTTTTTCTCCCCCTGTTTAGTTAGAATATTGACATCTCCTTTCCTTTGATCGACACTTTGTCATTATTACCCAATGTGTAATATCGACTTTACATTCTCATTTAAACTTGAAAACATTTCTAGATTCCCTGTCATATGATTGCTACAGCCTGAATCTAAAAACCATACATCTTTTTCATTTGCTTGAGCAACATTACAAGCTAAAAAAATTGTTCTCTTATCTGAATCCTGATTTTGACCTTCTCTTGAAAAATTTGCATTTTGTCTATTATTATCATACTACTTCTTTCTACACTCATTCATATAATGCCCATATTTTTTACAATAGTGACATTGGACTTGAGATTTCTCATACCTTTGATTTTGTGACTGATTCTGTGTTGAGTTTTGGCTTGAGCCTTGATTGCTACCTCTTCCATTTGAGCTTGATAAACTGTATATTTCACCTCTGTAAGAGTTTCTTCCTCTTCCTCTTGATCTACCTCTGCCTCTTCCTTGACTGACTGAAGCCTGAGTTCTGAAAGCATGCTCCAGTGATGTATCTGCTGACCTTTTCAGCCTTTGTTCATGAGAAATTAGAGATGCATAGAGCTCATCAACTGAGAACTGTGAGAGAACCTTTGTCTCCTCTATAGCAACTACAACCGATAGAAATTTTGTGGGCAAACTCCTTAAAATCTTTTCAACAACTCTGGTATCTTCCAGATTTTCTCCATGAGACCTAATTTGATTAACCACCCCAATGACTTGGGTGTAGAATGAATCTACAGAATCATTGTCCTTCATACATATTATTTCAAAATCTCTTCTCAGCATTTGTAGCTTTGCTGTTTTAACTTTTTCCATGCCTTGATAGGCTGTTTGAAGTATGTCCCATGCTTGTTTGGAATTTTTTGCTGCTGAAATCCTTAGAAAAATGCTCTCATGTACAGCTTGAAACAGATAAAATAAAGCCTTTGAATCTTTCTTTCTTGTGTCTTTTAATAAATCTTTCTCTGCTTGTGTTAAAGCATTGTATGCTACTGCATCTGTTGGCTCTGCAAATCCATTCTCTACTAAATCCCATATATCCTGTGAGCTAAATAGTGCTTTCATTGTAATTGACCAGTACTCATAATTCTTCCCATTAAACTGTGGAATTTGTGGGTTTGTCAAGCTTGTGCTTGCTGCCATTTTTGAAATTTACCCAGATAATCTTTTTTGATCAAATTGACTCTGATAATCAAACTTGCTCTAATAATTTAACTTGCTCGATACCACGGAAGGCTCAGAGGCAGGAAATAATTTCACGTTAGTACTAAAACATAAAATATTATTTTCAACAATAATGAGCCGCCGCCGTAATTTTCTGCTTTGCTCACATTCACATTCTTCTTCTCTCATCATTCTTTTTTTAAATAAATTCATAATTACAAAATATACCTAGAAGGTGTCATCACGTGAAAGATTTTCACAGATGAGAGGGAACGAAAATACAATTTAAATTCAAAATCACCTAACTAACTTTTCCCCCGTCAAAATGCATTTAATACAATGTCCTTTTCATAATATTAAAACTTAAATATTAATTCCCTGGCGGTGGTGGCTTTCTCCATAGTTCCCCGCGGTATCGCGATGGTTAAAATCTTGATTGCGATATTGCGGGCAGCAGTTAGTTGACGGCCCGGTAAACTGTGGCGGTTAAAAATAAAACAAGCTTTTACTGAGTCTCCCGTGATATCGCGATGAATATTTTATTGATTGCAATATAGCGGGCATTGGCTGGAGGTACGGCAGGCGGTTGATATAAAACAAAAACATTACCGAAGACTCCCGCGGTATCGCAATGGCTAATTTATTGATTGCGATATAGCGGGCAGTGGTTGGCGGGGACGGCGGCAGTTAGGGTTAATATTCCAACATAAGGGACAAAACTAGTGGTGGAGATACTTATTTGTTTTGCGATTGAAATCAAGGGTCGAGTGTGAGACGCACTATTCCCCATCAGCTCACCCTAGTATTCGCAAGCGCCAACATATAACCGCTACCTGCTTTAATGGTTTTGGAAACCATAGTTATAGATGCTTGCTCGCTAAGCTTTTTGTTGGTCTCATTCTTACAAATTTTTATATCGATTGGGTTTGTCATTTACACCATTGATAAGTAGGAGGTATTTTTCCACAGCTGTGGAAAAATACCTCCTACTTATCAATTGATGAGCTAAAGGGGCTCTATTATGAATGGTTCATAAGGCACAACACTTGCTGAAGGTTTTGCAAATGGGGTAACAACTCAAGCGGGCTTAACTTTGGCGAAAACTCCCTGGTTAAGCGCGCTTGAGCTGGAGCAGTACTGGGATGGGTTCTTGTTGAACCACTACTCATGAAACATGGGTCAATGAGTTTGACTTGAAACTACACGGTTGAATCCTGATAGCAATATCATAATTTACACCATTGTTTTCCCCCACTGATTTTATGATTATCTTTTCCCTGATAATTGAAATTGTAGGATTAGCTTCCTGGATCTTCCAGAGCTCCATCATCTTTTGTCCTGAATCTATTTAAATATAACTTAGAACATTCACAACAAAGGGAAATGCACAAGAAATTTTCCAAGTACTTTTCCAATGGGAAAAGCAATGGAAATGAGAAGCCCACTGGTACACTGCTTTTGGGTTCCTCTCAAAAAAATAGAAACCATATACAGTCAATCAAAATTCATATTGCAAGCTACTAACAATCACCAAAAACTAGTAGGAAAGATCTTTGTTACCAGTAACATAATCATGATCGATGAGCTTATTTAGGGCACTCGCATACATGCAAAAAAGCCAAAATCACTACAAGAACGTAAATTTTATCCCGAACGTGTTTTTGCACGGCTCATTTTGCTATCAATGCTTCTTCTTTTTAATTGGAGACTAATGTTTTCATCTCAAAACTCGTGCCAGATGATCATATATTCATTTATCCTTTTCTAACCATACTTATGTTTA
>VDFB02119194.1:27705-57093 GCA_007258455.2 Sequoia sempervirens | reverse complement strand
TTAGTGAAAACTTAGTAGGAACACAGCGTAGCCTACTAATTACAATGCCCAGAGCTTAGATTTCAATTCGGCTCATAAAATCAACCCAAACAAGCCTGAAGAATGCAAACCCTAATTTCATAGACTCAGCCAAAATTTCAACTTAAGCTCAAAAGATGGGTACATCCCCAGAAATATAGACATAACTGAGAGAGACAGTAGGAAAACCAACCAAAACCCAAGCCAAAAAACACGAATGGAGCAAAAATTAGGGGGTCCCCATTTTGAATGGGGTGATGTGTGAAAAGGTCACAACAAGACTCAACTTGATTAGAAAATTATGTAGGAGGACCCATAGTCGTTGATAATCTTGCATCAACCAAAAATATTTGCTTTATTTTTTTTGTATTTCCAATAAGGGCTAATTTGTGGGGAATTAATTACTTTTAATTTCCAAATATTATAATTTTCCCCTATGGTAGTTTGTAATTATAATTTTGGAGGCATATTTACTTTAGAAAATGTTTCTAGAGAAACCTAGAGGAATATTCCATCCTAGGAATCCATTTCAAGGTGGGGACCACTCATCAATGCATTCTCTTGCATGTTGGTGCATGTTCTTTCATGATATTGTCAGAGCTATCAGAGAATAATGAAGCACACTAGATAAACCAAATTTGATTAGCCATGGGTTCAGTGCCCATGTGATGGCCATGTGAGAATTGAGTAATTTTTATTAATTTACGATTTATTCTACAAAAGGGGTGTGGGTTTTCCAAGGAAGTATATGCATGTTGTTTTGGGATATCACAGTGGTATTCTCATCCTGAAAATTCTATATATTGATGCCTTGTCACTTTGAGAAGTGCACATTTTGGAGTTGAAGTTTTGCATAATAGGATGTTGCTAGATTTTCTAAAGGATTGTGATTCCATGTTTTCTTTACATATTATGTAATCAACAAGCCCATATGATTCATTTTATTTCAAAGATAGTAGAAATCCTATGCTTACTTCTTGTATTTGTTAATTTGTGGTGTGGTTGTTGTTTCACATTTGGGGGTGGGTGTGTTTCTTGGAGAAGTATACCAAGACTACATGTTTTTTCAGGTTGAAGGTGTTTGGACATAAACAAACAAACTTTAAGGTTGTAGTTTTATTGCAACAGTGGTTTCCATAAGAGATTGTAGGTTTAAAGAGCTAGAAGCTTGTGAAAGAAGCTATATTTAGAGAGACCATTTTGATTTTGATTTTTGCTGTTATATTTCAATTTTATATCAGATTTTTAATGATTTACATAAGCCCATATGGTTACTCACAATTTCATTCTTGATATGTTTTACAATCCATGAATTTTTAGGATATTTGAATGAACAAATAAGGAATATTTTTTGTAGGATTTTGTTGTTGTTGCAAGTTTTTTTGAATGCATTTTATGTTGTTGGGAATTTGTGTATGAGGCTTGGTTTTCCCTTGCATTAGTGGTATCTAAGAAGGAGTTCCTAAGTGTGTAGGAAGAAGCACCGATTTGAGGTAGTTTACACTAGAACTCAGGAGTGGAATGTTGAGGATTTGTAAATAGATAACCAAGTGAGGTAGTTTACATGTGCAGAATCTGAGGGTTTTGAAAGTTTGTGTTGAGGATTTGTGAGGCCTTAGTGATGAAAAAGAGGAAGAAGAAAATTACTTTTGTCATTGGATGGATTCTGAGGTTTCCTAGACTTGAGAAAATCAGAGAGATACTTCAAAAAGTTAGAGAAGAATATGTGAGGGTTGAAATGATAAAGATGAAGCAACAGGTGAAAGAACTAGAATCAGAGATTGAAAGGATAAAAAAGAAGAGAGGAGAGTTGGAGGTAATTGTGATTATCTTTCTAATTATATTTTGATTACATGAAAGAAAGATCATGCAACATGGTATCATGCATGTGGCACAAAAGAAGAAGAGGCTGATATGAAGAAATTGATGAACCTAAAGATGAGAATTGTCTTAATGAAGGTATAATGGTGGAAAATGAGGAGGTTGTGTGTGCAAAATAAGAGGTTGCAAGAGAAGTTGATATGATGGAATTTGAGTGTCCAAAGTATGATGAGGTGATTGGAAAGGAAGGAGGAGATCTTCTACTAGGAGAGGAGATAAGGAAGATAGAAGAATTATTTGCAACCAAAGAAAGTGTAGCAATTGTTCTAGATGAAGATGTTGTGGTTACAAAAAATAAAGAGGGTAAAGAATATTTATTATCAATAAAAGAAGAACGGCTTGCAAAACTTACTGATGGAGGTGAAAAGATAAATATTGCAACAAAGGACAAAGAAGATGATGGAGCAGAAAAGAAAGATGAGGTAAATTTTTATTTTGAGTTTTAAAATAATGATTATTTACCTTCTATTGTAGAGATTGTAGTTGTAGAAGATGAAGTTATAGTTGTAGATTGGTATGTGGATGTTGCATGTTTGTGTATCGAGTTTCTAGATGATGGCACAAGAGGAACTTGGTGGAGGTGAACTCAGTTTGTGGTGGGTTGGTTCTCATGAAGAAGTAGATAGAGGAAGAAGAGATGTGGCGAAAGAAGATGGTCCATGTTGGATATAAGACCATGAGAGGAAGCAGGAATAAAGTGCACACTTGGTTGAGGATGTCAAATTTCTTGGCTAAGTTTTGGAAGAGGTAGAGCAATAAATTATTCTATGTAATTTTTAGTTATGAAGTTTGTTGAGGATTTCTTACAATCTAAAAGGGTGGTACTACCACTCAACTCCATTTTGTGAATCCATATTCACAATTTTTTTCCCACTAAAAATTTCATCCATCAAGAAGAGTCCATAATCTCCCAAAACATAAACAAAACCAATCAAGCATATGTTAGAAGGTGTTTCAAAGACAGTTGCCATCACACCAAAATATTGACTTGTTAATTCTCAATATAACCACTAAAGTTAATGAATTGTCCATGAGAGGTGGTTAAGCCATGTCACGAACCTGACCTCTTTGTTGCATAGCAGAAGTAGACCAAGGGTGCACAACTTGCAAAAATCTCCCTAGGACAAGCGAAGGGTTCAAACCCGTGACATAAGCTCTGATACCAATTGTTGCAAAGATGATTACCATTGCACTAAAAGATTGACCTGTTAATGTCTGATACAATTGCCAGAGTTAATGAATCCATGAGAGGTGGTTAAGCCATGTCACAAACCTAAGAGCTACACTACATAACATAAGGAGACCAAGGGTGCACACCTTGCAACATAAGGTTGTTCTAAATTAGATCAATATTTCAAAACAAGAGTTTTCTAATTATTGAGTATGCAAGTTTTCATGATTGCAAGCCTTGGAAGATAGAAATTTCCACTTTCTGAAGCTCTCTTATTCTCTCCCTATAAAACTTCTATTATTTTCCTATCAATTATTTACTTCTCTCCAAATCAACCCTACAAATGGTGTTGATTTTCAAATTAAATATACCCCCTCTCTTATTTTAGGGTAGGTTGATTATTATAAATTTATATTCATGCCTTCCTCTCTTGTAGATATCATTCCCTAGTGAATTGCCTATCTAAGATCAACTTCAGAAATTTCATCCCACATTAACATTATTATGCTTATAGAAGACTTTGCAAGCATTTTTTTTTTCCAACCTTCTAAGATTCAATCATTCCATCATTAGTATTCTTTCAATATCCATGTCTTCTTTCTTATCATCAAGTGGAGGAATAAATTGTTATAGAGGAAGATACACACTACGCTAGATTTTTTGAGGACATAAGCCAAGCATTGATGCTACTCATTAGTTTAAAAATTCTTTATTTTCTTTGGAAAGGCTATTGGATTAGTGAATAAAAACACTCTTACCCTTGCAAAAGTGAAATTTTTATTTTCTCTTACTTAGATTAAATATTTATTTCGTCAGTAGATATAGATTTCATTTTTAGTATATTTAAATTATATACATTTGGCTTCTATTGGATTGAGTCACATTAAAAAAACTGGAAAATACCAAAAAATAGAAACCCATATTAAAGAAAAGCCATCCTATTTTTGCACTCATTGATAATTTCACTATTTTTAAAGTAGATAGTTAAAGCACATATAAAAAGATAAGTGCATGATAAATGAATGAATAAGTTGAATGTGCTATATGTGTGAGTAAAGATAACATAAAACTAAATATATAAAGATGCATCTGTATATATATGAATAAAATTCTAGGGGAAGGAATGTGACCTTACATAAAATAATATCATTTCTAATTATCTATGCTTATCAAAATATTTCCTCAAAATAAACACAAAATTAAATGAGAAATGACATAAATATGTAAATTTTATCATTACTATAATAAAATATATAAGAATAATTTACTTCCACAAAATGGAAGATATTATCAAATCAATATAATATACCAAAATAATTTACTAAACTCTAAAGAGAGAATATATCACCAATCAACATGATATACCACATGAATGGTCAAAACAATTACATAGATAATTCATTCTTCAAATTATATTGAGAAACATTCTACAATCACAAGTGAGAGTAGAAGTAAGAACCCATTTACATAAAAACCTACAAATAAAAAATCTTATATAATATAAAAAATTAAATTTTCTAGATATTTGAGATAACTTTCCACAACCATGTTACATGAGAAATCATAAAACCTTACATGACATACTATGAATAAAATTTCTTGTGAAATTGAAGGCAACTTTTCACTATCGAAAACGATCATATCATACAAAAATAGATCTATTTTTGTCAACAACGTTAGTGCCATCTAGGCACATTTAGTGATGATAATAACTATGTTTTGCATTACCCATGAGAGTTGTTCATTTGCATTGGAGTTGTGGAGGACAAAATGAAGAATAAACAAGCATGAGAAGGAAAGATAATCCATTTACAAGTATGAATATATTGTAGATGCTGAGCATGTTATACAATGAAATAAAGCTCTTAAAACATACATTTATCTTCTAGACAAAAATTGTGAGTCTAGTTATCAATTGGTTTTGTATTCCTTTATAGATTTAATACACTTTGAAGTGTTGATCAACTAATTTTAAATATAATTATACCCATTTGTAAGGTTTTTAACAATTATATATATTTGAATTTGCATGAATGTGGAACCTTCAATGGCAAGAGTTGCAAAGAAGAATATGAAGTCCTAGGGAGGTGGTTCAACAAATCTATGAGTATATTTAAGTTATCTTATTAATAGTTACAATTTACTTGTAATCTAAACTTTTTTCTTTAAATTATAATAATCAAAAAATAAAAATATAAAAAAGTCTTTAGACATATAATAAAAGTATGCACATGTGTTTATTTATTTGTTATCTATATGAGAAGAATTCGAGTTTTCATAGAAATAATGGTGTTTTAGAGGCATTATAATATCTAGATTGTCTAGCAACAAAAAAAATATTAATGGTTCAAAAATGTGGAACTTAATCACAAAATGTAGAGGCGTAATCATTCCCTAACTCTGATGGCTTATCCATAACAGTTATAAAGTTCTATTTTAGAATGATTTTCGAAATGGTCATTATCCTCTATCCTTGAGGGAATAAATTAGGAAGATTTTAAGTTCTTCAAACAAAATTGGGGATATAAAGTAAAATGTTATCTTAAATCATGTGAGGGACACGTCTCCAATTGCAAATGGAAATATTTTCAAAACCTCCCTTTTCTTATAAATTAGAAATTCCCTCTCTCCAAATTTTTAGAACAATGAGTAATAATGTTTTCAAATAGTGAGGATGAAATTTCTTGGATGGTTTATAGAATTAGAAACTATATAGTGGGTAAGTGTAAGAAGTTGGGTCCACATTTAAGGGAAGTGTCATTTTTCATTTTTAAAACATGTACCCATTCGTCTTTTTAGAATAGGTACCCATTTTAAAGTGGGTACTCATTCCAAAAAGTTTGAAACTCATAATACATGTTTTTTATTTAGATTTAGACTCAGAAAAGACATGGTAACCCAACCCTTAGACTTGGACCTACAAGTACAAAGTCATGTCAATGTCAAGAAAAAAAAGTAACTTTGGCAATATGGATGAGGAAGTTTTTCTTAAAATTATTTTATGAAATTAAAACCCATTATACATTGTTAATGTATATTTTTCATACACACATGATTTAAACCTACTTAGAAGTCCCTTCACACTTTCTCATGTGAGGTGTCAAGTTAGTTAGGAGTCTTTAGAGGTGTCGACTCACTTTTGATACCTCATGCTACTTTTGTGGTAGGAAACTCGCCACTACTCATGCATTAGGTGTCATGTCCTCATTTCATGGAGAATGGGTTACTTTCTCTTGTCTATTAATGCACACTTGTTTTTCTAATATACTTGGTTGACTTGACACATTTTTGCTAAATTATTGATTGTGTTCGCTATTCACCTTCAGTGTTTTCAGGTTCTTACATGGTATCAAAGCAAGGAATGCAAAACCCTTCCCAAAAACTTGCATTAAACCTAACTAGAGTTCCATGCAATTTGACTTGCATGTAAAAGAAATCTCCATTGTGAGGTTCAAATTTTGGAGCAATTGTGTGTTTTGTTTGTAGAGTTATTTTTTTTGGAAGATGTGTTGGCAAAGAGGGAGCAACATGAAGATCACACTTTTACTCCTACAGAGGAGGGGATTCACTACTCCCAAGTCTCTAGGACACAGAAGAGCCTAAAGGGAGAGAATTAACCTCAACTACCTCATGACTACCTCAAGACTAAATAGGCTAAAAATGAAGTGAAAACTAAGCTCTTCTTTTTATGTTTTTTGATGGAGGTTTTTGGAAAACGGGTGAACAGACCACCAATGGTCTCAGACTATAAGATGACTAGCTCCCAATTGGAGGATGCTAGCACATGAGTTAGACAACAAGGCGTTGTGTTGTCATCTTAGAGGAACACTAATATCTCATATGGATAGAGAATAGAGTTCATTGATTGAAATTCACAGGGGTTGTTAACAACCCAAGAGTTTTAATTTAACAATTTAACAATAAATTAAAAAATACATGAAATTAAAGGAAACAAAAAGAAGAATACTATAACTTGAAAGAAAAACTATCAAATAATGAAATGACAAGAGGAAATGATAAGAAACTGAAATTACAAAAGGTCTATCCTCTCACAAGCTCCTCATGAACAAAGTGTACCTACACACATAGCAATAGAAAAGTGTTGTGGCTATTTTGGAGTTTTCTTTAGTCAAACCTCCATTTTGGTGTTTCTACCTCAACAAATAGCCAATAGACCATAGTATAGAGAAAATGATAAAGAAATGGAAATAGACACAATTTATAGAATGCAAAGATGATCTAAATTCTACTGTATAAACATGACAATGCAAGTAAATAAATGTGTTACTCTCCTTTTTACACACTTGGAGAAGTCAAGATAGGAAGGGGGAGAGCAAGAAAAAATACTCGACAATGGAAAAGGACAAAGGAAAATGTGAAAGGTTTAAGGAAAAGGTGGTGGTTTTTTGCATTGTCAAGTTTATAAGGCTAAAATGAGGTGATAATATAGGAAATTGCACTAGGTGCAATTTTATGCCATAAAATTTTGACCCCACTTTATTGAGTATATGTGTCTAAGCATGTGTAAGCTAAAGTAGAAAGAGATTGAAGAGAATATACTGAAAAGGAGAGGAAGCATTCCTTTGATCTAGTATACCTTGATGTAGTACAAGCTTCACTAGGATGTGAAGAGGACATGGGTCTTCGATCTTGCAAATCCTACTATGATCTCACCAAAACCATGTCAACTATAGTCAAACATGTTAGGTGAAAAAACAATTGTTAGACACCATAAAATATTCAAACACAATAAGACACTCCAATCAAAAAAGATAATGAACTGATGAGACATCCAGACACCAAGACATAAGGACGTCAAATATCTGATATAAGACAAGTCTAGTTAGGCTGCCTCCAATCTAGACACCAAGATGTAAGACATCAAGAAACTAAGACACAAGAAATCAATAGAAAAAATAAGACACAAATTATAACACACTAAAGAATTCTTTTGAAAAATATTTTCACAAAGGGGTTCTTTGATAAGGGAACCCTTTTCATAAGACACCAAGACACTAAGTGACCCTTTTGAAAGAACACTCATTTTGAAAGACACAAAATTTTCCCCAAGTGATTTTGTTATCAAGGTATCCTTTGGAAGAATGCTCCTTTGTTGAAATGAATATTTGAACAGATTCTTTCACCAAGGGGGAAAGAATGCTCCTTTTTGAAAGGAAGTTTTCAGATTCTTTCACCAAGAGATTATTTTGAAAGAATTGAAGGAATACTCCTTGTTGAAAACTAAGCAGAGATGAGAGCTCCCTTAGAAGGATGTGTGCTATACAAAGGGTCACATGTCATTCTAAGGAGAGAAAAGAAGGATGAGAGATGTAGTGAAAAAAATACATGGTGAGATGTATTCATGGTATGCTGTCACACACGTGAGGGACAATACATTGAAAACCACAACATCATGAAAGAGACAAGTAGAGATGAAGAAATCAATATATAAGGGGATTTGATAACATGGTCAAAACTATAAATAGATATAGATAGATAGATATAATATATGTATGAACTATCATGAATCCCCAAATGTATTAGAAATTGAAGAAGAGCACATGAGGACAAATGAAAAATAAAAATCAGGTCAACATGGAAGAAGGCCTAAATGCCCCCAATGCTTTGCATTGTCCCCGATGTGGAAAAAAAAAGTTTACTACATATAGAAGAATGATGAGATAAATAGAAGAAAGTGATGATAGAATCCCACACTTGTATCCAATCACCTACAAGGGTAGCAAGGGTCCTCTAGGAAGAGTATAAAACAAATACAGACAAGTACGTGGGAACACAAGAAAAAATACAAATTGAATCTATATATATAGAGGGAGACACCACCCTAGTCCTCCTCGACTAGGAGCTCATCCTACTCCCAATCTAGATCATTGTAGGGGGAAGGAGGGTGAGATTGCGAGGAATAGAAAGGGAAGTACCCTCTAACTCTCCTACAGTAGGAGCCAAGGAAGAAGGCCTCTCGAGGTCTTCATAGCCAAGCTCATTTGAGGTTAAGGTCATCTATTTTGCAAAAATCAAAGATAGAGTAGGGATATACTCCACCGAGTTGAAGATGCACTTCTTAGGAATGCCATATGTCAATAGAGTGGGAGGAGGAAAAGACACCTGATAGTCACTATCGACCTCAAGAAAAGGGGTAGTGAAACTTCAAGGATGTGGGGGTCACCTCCATCATGAGGATGATGGAAGCAAAAAAATAACTAGATTCCAAAGAAGACAAACTTTTCTTACCATCATCACTCGAGGTGAGGTCATCCTCCAACTTATGCTTCAATGAAGGATAATGGGGACCCACAAAGGAGGTACAAGAAAGGGATGCAAAAGACACCACCTTTGTATTAGGCATGTCAATGGACTATGAAAAAGGAGAAATATCTAGAAGAAAATTAAGAAGGGGAGGCTCCAGTGAAGGAGAGATGAACACCTATACCCTTTTATCAATGAAGCCAAAAGAAGCACATAGGTGGTGGGAACTAAAGAAGAATGTAGAGAAGAAGAAAAAGAAATCAAAAAAGAGATAAGAGTACAAACAAGAACAATAAACTCCTCGAAACTCTATTGTAACTTAGTCACATGATCCTTGGCCAGAGCCTTTCACTAGTGCTTATACTTGTAATGGCATGAATTTTCACCCCTTAAAAACTCCATATTTACAAACCTTCTACGTTAGAAAAATTAAGTTCAATAATGCTATTCCACATCCTTCATTCACTTCCCATCCATTTGGAAGTTGTTTTTTGTGTCGGTGGAGGATATTTTGTCATGGATGCTAGCACACCACATGGACATCTATGCAGTGCATTGCCATACTGATAGGACTCCTACCTCTGGAATCCACAAAAGTGTTACAACTCTCCATTGAAAATGAAGTGTAATGTTTTTTCTCTCTTGACTGACCTTGAATGATTGCTTGGCCTCCAATTTCATCTTCAAATTCCTATCTCCTTCATTCTTTCATACTTCTTGATCATTCAAACATTGGACAACTCTCTCTTCACTCTCTTTGTAGCATACTCATAACATTTTCACCACCATTGAAGTTGAAATTTGGTGTTTTTTGGACTCATACACTTTGTTGTTGTGGAAATGCCAACACTTGCAAGCTTGTGAGCTCACGCCTTCTCCCATTTACCTTGAGTGCACGTGGTTGAAGGTGATATTATTCCATCTCCCATTTACTTAGCATTATCGTATTGTTTCAAAGCATAATGTTGTTAGAATAGTGCTTAGTAATTTATCTTCAATATCTTTCTTTATCACATTTTCTCCTAGCATTGCTATACTAGCTTTTAGTGGAGGTGGGAACACCAAAGTGGGGGAATGATTGTGGCAGTCCTCTATACACAACCCCAACATTTTTTCATCTTGTGTGTGTAGGTTGCTTGTTGAGTGAAGAATTTGAAGATATAACCTAATGGGTAGGAAGGTGCACCTTTCTTACTCTCATTTGTCAATTTGTAATTAGATCAAGTTAAAGTATTCTTCTTGTTATTCAGTTATCTAGTTGCTTTCTATTTTTGTTATTGCATTAAACTGTACTTGTTAGGTCATTAGTAAGTTCCCTTAGCTTTCAAACTACAGGTACTTTATGCTTTTTTCTGTATGGAAACCAACGCGCCACTAGGACACCAATGTGTTGCATTATTATCTGTGTCCTGCACTAGATTCCCGTGGAAATTAGTTGTTGAAGCTACAATCTGGACTCTAGAAACTTACTCACCTAATTTCTTGAAACTGTTGGATTGGTAGAAGGAAAGAGGAAAATCATTTTTCCATCCTGTCAACCCTTTAAACATCAAGCCTCGCTTAAATAACTCTCTTAGCTTGAGGTAGATCAGGGCAACCTATTGTTTTAGACCCTCTCATGACCTAGGGTCCTGAGCAGTCAGTATCCCTCTACATTTTTTTGAACCTGACATGAACTATTTTGGTTCTATTTTGTAGTGTTGAAGGAGTCTTCTTTTGTGTTCTAGGTATGTTGTAGGTGTGTGTGTTGTGGGGTTCCTAGCCTTGCAACCCAACCTACGACCCTTAGTGGTGCAGCTAGAAGAGTCCCTAAAAATTGTGAAGCAAAATCTTGAATAGGTCATTGTCTAATTGTTAAACCCTTAGGGGCTTCTAAGAAGGTCTGTTTTGGTGTACATAAAAGATGGCTTCTTTAATGCATCTTCCCATCCCATTTGTGTAGCTTGCGAATGGGTCTAATGCTATAACCTTTACCTCACATCACTTGCTAATGAATGCTAATAGAAAACGTCTCCTTTACATGAATCTCACTTGTATCAATGAGAATACCGTGATGGGCATTCTTGTGGATCCTATGTGCTAGTATAATTTTATTATGGAGGAGATTATGCCAATAAACTTTCTACACAAGGATGGGTATGATGAATCTAAGAGCATGATATTTACGCATGATGGGATTTTCATCCCTCCCATTGGTTCCATCACCCTTTTGGTCCTGGTTGGGCCTAGGATTGTGAATGCCCTTTTTGATATTATCCTAGAGTTTGACTTGTTCAAAGCAGAGCTAGGCATTCCTTGGATAGTTTCCTTGAATGTAGTCCCTTCGGTGATCCATAAATTCTTGAAATTCTCCCATGAGGGCTTCATGCACATTGTGCACAACACTAGGTACAAACCCCTAGTGTCATGTGGGGCTTATTCATTAGATCACTTCTAGCCTACCTCTATTGTCCTGCTTCCTCAAAGGATGGACCTATAATATTACACTTACATAAAATACAAGAATGGGGGCATAGTGCCAAAAGTAACCTATCCTCCTTTCCCCTATACTATTTTAGTAAAGACTTGCATGATAGTGTACCATCAGGATACCTTTTCCTCTCTAAAGGAGAAGGAGAAGTCTACTTAGAGGTCTTCTTCCTCCTCTATAGTTCCATCTACTTCTGCGTCTTATCCTGCTGCAGTACCTTTGACTTTCACCTCCATGCACCTCTTGGGGAGTCTAATGGTACGCACTTGGAAGAAGGCCAAGCATCAGGTGTTTTACCTTTCTATCTTTCTCACGGTGCCTCGACCCATTTTATATGGTAAGGGGAAGGGTACCCATGGATTCGCCTCTACATCTTGGCCTATGCGGCCTCCTACTACTCCTAACCCCAGTGTAGCAAATGGGAAGAGGTCCACCACTCAAGCACTTGGGTCTGCTTCTCCACCTGTTGTTTCCTCTGTTCTTGTATCTCTTCCACATGTTTCTACCCAAAATTCACTCCCTCCACTAGCAATCGCTATGATGGACACGCCCATGGTAGGACAAGAGCCTCCTTCTCCTCCTCAAGCTATAGCTTCCAACTCTCAAAGCCGAATAAATCACCTTGCATGTGAGTGTAAGCCTTGGAGGAAGGCTCTAGCCACTGATCAGTTTGCTTTACAAAAGGAGTTAGGGGAGCCAAGCTCCTGTTTTGGCATCTTCTATTGTGTCCTCTTCAGCCCCTTCTGCTGAGGTTCCCATTGCCTCAATCTTGCTTTTGGCTCCCCCTATGAGTGTGGATGACCCTCACCCTAAAAGGGTTCAAGTGTTCATCACTCCTTCGGTTGAGTCTCCTTTCCTGATGTCCCTTCTAGACATCCCTTCCTTTCCTAAACCTGTGGATATTCTAAATACCTCAATGGTGTCCATTGTAATTTTCTACTCTTCCTCCTCACCTTCTAGTTCCTCTATGGGGATCTAGCATCCTTCGATGAAGCACAAGTTGGAGGAAAACTCTAATTCTAATGGGGGTTGAAAGAATGTGTCGCCTTCTTTAGAAGTTGGTTCTGCTATGGCATGACCCATCCTAGTAATGGAGGCAACCCTGACGTCCCCTGAGTTCGTCATTTCCCCCAAGTATTTCGATGAGGTTGACAATGGATCTCGGGTCCCTCCTATGTCACCTGCATAGTTAACACATGGAATTCCCATCAAGCACATGTTCAACTCAGTGGATGATGTCTTGGCTCTATCGGTGATTTCTGCAAAATCAATGATGTTCAATTATAATTAGGATTATGGTTGAATTAGGGTTAGGATTCCATTAGGGTTAGAGATCAACTAGTGTAAGGGAAATGGTTCAATTAGGGTTTGAAATTAGGGATAGCATTTAATTAGGGTTAGGTTTAGAGTATAATTAGGGTTAGGGTTTATGCTCAATAAAGGTTAGTTTTAGAGTTTACAATTAGTTTTAGTGTTCAAAAAGGATTACAATTCAATTAGGGTTATATAGAGGGTTCATATACTACAAATATAGGAAAATTATGTCATAAAAGTACACAAATATTAAAATCGATATTTTTGTCTCATAATAATTTTATTGTGTACAAGTTTAATCTACAAAAAAGGTTTATTAATATCTTGTTTGGGAATGAGGTGGTACAATTGAAAGAAAACACCATTCCCAAAGGGTTGGTTACTTTAGAAAATTTGTTTGATAGTGAAGACCACTAGATGAATAAAAACAAGTCAACTCATGAAGATGATGTTGATGTAGTGAACCTAACAATAAATATATATCCAAATATAGTGTACATGGGTAAGAAAATTAAATCAAATGAGAAATAAATATTGATTCCCCTACCAAGTAAATTTAAAAAATATTTTTACTTGTCATATGAAGACATGCAAGCATATAAGGAAGATTTGTTTCAACACACTATCCGACTTCAGTCTAAGGATATGCCATTTGGGTAGAAGCAAAGGTCTACAAGTCTTATTTTGGCCCCCCAAATGAAAAATGTGTTGATTAAGTTGAAGGAATTTGGAATCACCAAGCCCATTAAACATTCTAAATGGGTGTCTATTCTAGTCCTAGTAAGAAAGAAGAACAAAGAGATAATGTCATGTGTTGGTTTCCATAATCTCAATGTTAAATTTATCAAGAATAGTTACTCTCTTCCTAGCAAGGACCACTTGCTACAGCGAGTAACATGATTAAAAATGCTATCCATGATGGATGATTTTTCAAGCTACAATGAGGTGGTTATTGAAGAGTTAGAGCAACATAAAAAAATATTCACTACTCGGGGTACAAATGCCTATGTCAGGATGTCATTTGGACTAAAGATTGTAAGGTAAATTTTTTAGAGAGCAATGGATGTGAATTTTGTTGGTATTATTGATTGGATCAAGGTTGTATACCAAGATGATTTGACCACATTTTCAAAGGAAAGAGGCGAGAATTGTAAATACCTCAAATTAATTTTCAAAGTATGCTTGGAGTACACGATTTATTTAAATCCCAAGAAGTTTCAACTTGGTGTATGAACTTTATTTGGACCCTTTATGGCTTGACAGTAATGGAATAGTTGAGATCTATGAAATTCATTTCTATCATCTCATGAATTTAGATGGAGAATTAATGGAGTTGATAGTGCATGGTCAACATTTGAAGCATTACTTCTCATAAATGATGGAGTTCAAAAAAAATTCTAGTGAGTGGAATGTTACATATTTTATATTTTTCCCCATCTTTTTTGAGTAGTCTTGATGTCTATTGTTCAAGATGGTGTTTTATTTTGATCTTGTTAAAAATTTCCTCTACTTCTAGAGATTTGAATTCTTGTGATCTCTGCAAGAGGAATCTGTCCCCAACAAAAGCCACTACTAGGGCTTGAAAAAATCTTAAAATATTTGTAAGTTGTTTTCACAAGTTTTATGTACCCAAGTATTGGTGGGGGTTTCCTTTTGTTTGTCAGCCCTTTACACTTTGTTCAATTTTTTTGGCAAGCTCCAAAATGGCTAAGTCTTTGAGCTTCAATATGTTCTTGAGGTTTCAAAACTCCCATCATAAGCCAACAAGGTTTTAACAACCTTTTTGATTTCTAATTAAAGTTTTCTAACTTCTTTGTTTTGCTCAAATTGTCTAACTATAAAACTTGTCAACTAAGTACAAATATTTTATTAAATATAATAACTAAATTTATTTTGAACTAATCTAGTGTTAGGTGCTAATTTTTTTTCATCTTGGGTACCTTACCCAAGTTACTATCAGCTAAAAAAGATTAAGGAAATCTCAACAACAAGATTAGTTGAAAAATTTACTTAATTGCATGAAAATAAGGATAATATTAAGATAAAGAAACAGACACGAAATCACTATCTTAAAAAATCCAAATCTTTATGAAAATCATAAATAAACCAAAGATTTTATGGTAACGTATGACATGCACGCCAAGCGCTGTATAGGATTTGTGATGAAAGCAAACCGAAAAATACCGCTTTTGAAGACATGGGACTACAACATATACTCGAGGTCCCAAGTGTTCATCCGAGGCATCGTGGGGAATCATGTCAGATTTTGGATAGAGATTTTTTGGGATTTAGTCAAGTTTTAGGGTTTAGTCAAACTTGTTGAAGAGGATCGACCATTTTTTCTTCACCCACTCCTATAAATTCATGTTGGTGTCCATCGTTGTTTGCTATTTTTTTGTTTTCAATCTTGTTAATAAGGTGTCCATTGTTGTTTGCTATTTTTTTTGGCCTTTTCTCTTGGTATATTTTTGTTTGGATTCAGAGATAATGATGAATCCCGTAGAAAACAATTGTTTGAGTCACCAAATTTCATTTGCTTCCTCTCTACCTCAGAAATCAGTAGCCCTGGTTGATACAGAGAGGAATCATGATAATAAAAATGATAATCAGCCTGATATTACACTCGATTTGAGTCTGAAGATAGGGAGCAGCTTCTACGATGGGGTTGAAAGTGGGCTCGGCGAAGACTTTGATCTCATGAAAAGTGAAGAGATTGGCCCCAAGGAAGCAGGATATGTAGAGAGAAAAGCTTTAAGAACAGTTTCTACTCAAGGGAAGTCTTTGGAACATTGCATTTATCCATGTTCGTTCTGCCCTAAAATATTTTATAGTTCTCAGGCATTTGGCGGGCATCAAAATGCACACAGGAAGGAAAGGACTGCGAGAAGGTGGGCTCAGGAATCTCGTATGATTTTTGAACAGAGGCTCCGTAGCCTAGCACCTTCACCACCAGCTTTTACTCCTAAGTATGCTTCATGTACCAGCATGTTGAATAGATATCTCTCTTCAAGAGTCCATCCTACCATTGAAGGAGTAGTTGCAGGAGGAGGAAAGGGAATATATGGGTCGGTTTTCCCTCTAGTTGGGAATCAACCCAATGTATGTGGATATTTTCCTTCGGATTTCTCTAAGAATTTTGATTGTATGGGACGAGTATCCCCACTTCGTAAACGAGTCCGAACTGGTGATGCTCAGTTTTGTGAGATGGATTTGTCTTTTCCAACATATGAACATATGCTTGACTTATCCTTTACGTTGTAACTTGTGACCATAAATCAATTGGTGTCTTGTATGCACCTCCAAAGTCAATAAATTAGGTTATCTTGTGTTTTGTTTTCTTCATTTCCAAACTCCAAAGAAGCGCTTTTCTTACCATAAAAGTTCTTTGTTACTTTAAAATTTGGAGATGAAGAAGATGACTTTTTATTGTTGTAGACGTTAAAATGGATCCTTTTCCTCTTTTGGTAATTTTTTTTTCTTTTTGGGTGATTGTGCGTCTTCACCCTTTTCTGAGGGGTTTGAGCTATTGATCATGAACTGTTTGTGCCGCTTAAGTCTCAGACATCTATTAGTTTTTTTTGTGTTGTTCCGATTTATAGTTGTGGACTTTAGTTCAATTCAAAAATTATGATTTTTCATCTTTTCTTCATAATCATCAGCGCCAAATTAGGGATACTCATCTTTAGCTGATAGGCTGTATATATTGTGACAGGTTACAGTGAAACCATTTTCCGTCTGTTTTTTACTATTGATGTGCAATGTAAACATGTCATGAAATTAGTTATAATCGAATTTCGGAAGGTAATTTACATGCACTGAAGAATAACAGGCATCTGCACAGCCTACGCAGGAACCACTCTCGAGGAAACCCTCCCCCCCATCTATGTTGTGCTGACTGCAGTCCTTTGTTATTTCTGATGTTGCTTGTTCTATTACTTACTGACCAAATCTGACTGAATGCACAGAGAAAAAATACTGCATGCACCAACGTGGAGCATATTGTTGAATAAAACGTTTCGTACACCTATTTTGTGTCTCCTCCCTTGGGTAATGTTTGTGACTTCATAATATGAAATCCTTTTAAACAGTAGTTTTTTCTCCTTTAAGATTTATTTGATTAGTTTCCCCCAAATATCATCGGATGCTCTCACTTGAATTTTTCAAAAAAAAAGTCAAAATTATCTGCCAAATATCTATATGAATAGCTATTCAAACAACGAAATAAGGCTTTTTTTGCTTTAGAGTCCATCCATTCTTAATAGTGAGCCAAGTTATAGCTTTTCATTTTACTCATTAACATAGGATTCCTTTTTTACTCGGCAAAAAAAAGGTATCTACTTTATGAAACAGTAAATTTTTGAACTTTTAATTATTTTTGAAAATTTGCTACTACAACAATATGATTTTTTTTTTCTCAGATTCTTTTCCCATAGACAAAGCTTCTGAACATGATGGTATATCAATAGATATAAAAAAAATAAGTATATCTAGTATCTATAGCATACATATAATTTTCTATAGACATAATTCTTGAACCTTTTTAGGTGCAAATGCTAGTATTTACTGTATTTTCACTGGTGACACTTCTCCAAAATAGAACCACTGTATTTCCCATTATATATAGTTGTCCAAACTGGAACAAGTTATTTTTATGCAAGACAGAGAAAGGGAACCGAATAAAATCAACTTAAAATAGCTGTAATTGTGTCCTTGTAAATGCCTAAAACTAGATAGAAAAAACATGGGAAGTTCAATGATGATATGACAACCTAACACATGACCCATGTGGCATGAAAATGATTTCCTCTTTACTAATCTTTTCATAGATGGAGGCTATGTAATGTATGCATGAAAATGATGATATGACAATGTAACAAATGACCCATTTGAAGCAAATCTCTCATAGTTGGAGGCTATGTAATGTATGCGTCATGCAAAGTGTCATTAAAATGTTTGTGTGCCATTTTTTTTCTAGTTTCTGGAGGATTCTTTGTAAAATTAACTATCCTAAGTTGAACTTGCTACTCTTCCCCAAATTATTATTATAACATGTAATGATGGTTGTGTAGCCTAGAATTATTGATGAATTTTAATCCCAGCTAAATTGGGTATCAGTAAAGAACATAAATTGGTAACTATGTATGAGAAAATTTTACAGGGGTTTCCAAGATCTATACTAGTTAATCTTATTTATTTTACTATTTTACGTTGGCTTTAGCATTGCTTGTTTACATTACCGCATTTTTTCTAGAATTGACTTCATTTCAATTGTCAATACTTTATTGTATAAGTTGATAGGTTTAAACTTTTTCCTTCTATTCATTATGTAGGTAGTGGACCATGTTTGACGTTCTTAATTAGAAAGTTGTATCTGCTCATTTTTCACCAAAGTGCTTGAAAGTTGCTCGTACTTCCATTTCATAATAATTTACTTGACAGATTCCTTTATAACTATGTTTTTGGATAGTTAACTTCATTCCTTTCCTCTTTAGGTGAATTTTTTTTTTTTCATTCCCTTGGATATGCTCTAGGTGCATTAATCATAGATGTGCTCCTTTCGTGAGTTTTGCAAGGTTCAAGTTTAACATTATGCCATAGTACTTTATAAACAAACTAATAAAAGGTATGTAAAATATTTTTGAATATATAAAAGGTATATTTTGTTCATATAATAAAGAGGCTCTAATAGTGGTGCACTCTAATTTTAGGGGTTTACATGGTGTTGTATGTACTATATCGTTACTAAAACATTATATATTTATGTACAAAAGCATGTGAACATTCTAAATATTTTAGCTTCTCCATCTTTCTAGCATTCTATAGAAACATGTCTAGAGACATGGATGAGGTAGATTAATCTAAATGATTTTTTTGGGGTCAAAAAATAATTGAGGTATTATTCAATTGTGTGGCCCTTAGCCCACTTGAAGTTAGCTTGGGTAGTTAATAGAGATTTTAAGGTGGAAAACAATGAGAAACTCATAAAATGTGAGATACATACACCTTTATGTTAAAGAAAGGTTCAAGAAAAGTCAAATAAAGTATAAGCGTTATCATGATTGACAAAGTGTGGAACAAAAAATTCAAATTTGTGACAAAGTTTGGGTACACTTACAAAACGAGAGATTTCAAGGACCTCATGAAAAGATACACCCTATTATGTACTCTTTGTTTCAAATCACTGAGCAAGTGGGAGAGAAGGCTTTCCAAGTAGTACTACCTCACCACATGAAGATTTTTTTGATAATCTTTTTATGTTTGACTATTTGATGTTGGATGAAGTGGAAGATGTGCTTTTATTGGATGACTTAGCTTGAAGTGGACAAGAAGAGTTGAAAGGAACTATGTGGTTGTAGAAAAGAGGCAAGGAAAAGATGAGGCATGGAACATGTCTAATAGGGTTGAAAGGTTAATTTCTAAGAAAATTAAATTAGTTTACCAAGGATGATGTGTGTAAGAAGTTCCCAAATATGCTGATTTTCTAAGATTCTTGTCCAACTAAAAGAATTCTAATTGAGGAGATGTGATTTAAAATTCAGGTCAAATCATATTGGACCTATGGGGTCATTAAGTTCATTATTATCAAGAAGGTTTTTAGCTAAAGATTAGGGAAGGATGTGCTGATATGTCAAAATATTGTTTGAAGTGACCTAAAACACCTCAAGGATTTCTTGGAACATGTTGCATACTATCAATTTATACATTAATGCTTGCATACACATAGGCTAACCAAAGCCTACTTAAGCATTCATTATGCAAATAGGATGACTCATTGGCATTCTTGGATATTTTCCTCATGTGATTCCCAGCTAGTTTATAGACTGGAGAGGTGTCGATGCACTTCAACACCTCATGCTTGGATGTTTTTCCTTTATGTGTTGACCGCTGATTGTCTAATATATCATATCGACATTATACAATTTATGCATTCATTGTGCTTGTCAAATATCTCTGTTTGTAGGTCTTCACATGGTATTAGAGCTATTAAGGATATTCTTAGGGCATGAAGGTGGACAAAAAATTTTGTATTTTTTTTAATTGATCTATTTCTCCCTGTGTATGATTTATTATTTTCATTGCTTGTCAAATATCTTTCTCTATTTCCCCTCACACATACTTCTAGAGTAAATGGAAAACATCCTCTATTGCATCAATTTTATTTATCCCACATAAAAAAATTCCCATCTATTGCAAGGGAACTTTTTTCATTGAGAAATCAAAGCATGAAACTGAAGGGTTTCTCAAATGAATTCACCTTTTAGAAATTTGTTCTTCCAGTTTGTTACCTAGGAAAGCATAGAGTAACACATTATAGAGGTGGTAATTGTATGTCAATTTTTTATGCAAAACTCTACCTAATAGGTGCACCAAAAATCCTTTCTAGAAATTTATCACAAAAGTAGGTAGCAAGTTTTGTAAGAAATTGGCCCATAAAGTTTTAAGAAAAACACCAATTCCCAATATACTTTTGTGGTATGGTGGATTCTTCTACAACTAATTGGTTTCCTTTGCAAAAATCCAACAAGAGAAAAAGCATGATTTTGAGGAAAAAATATGGTATATGGGTACTTAATATGATTCCACAACTCCCCAATCGAAACAAAGCAAAAATAATTTCTCAATGGTCAAAGAGCACCACTAAAACAATAGAAAAACCTTCAATGCTACTAAGTTTCCCAAAGCTCCTATTCATTCAAGAATAGAAAAATACTTGCAACTAAGGTCTAAAAATGATAAATGAGTCCTATGGACCTATATTATAACTGTGCTAAATCACAAATTGAATAGCCATTAATTCCAACATTAAAAATTGCAAAATGACAACTTTTAAAGTTAAACATTAATTTCCTTCTTTCAGGAATGTTAATGGTTCATCAATGAATCCATTTCCAATTTTTTTCTCAAATATTTATTACAATGTAGATTACTAATTCTTAATAATTACAAGTAAAATTTTTGCTCAAATAAACAATATGCAAACAATAAAATAAGTTGGAAAACTTCTTCTCCAAGCTCCCAAAGGTCTTCAAGAGGGCCAATGAATGATATAATTTCCACTCTACCTCTTATTAACATCAAGCACGATAAATTTCTATATCATTCAAGGAAATCCTCAATCTATAGAGGACCATATATACACCACCAGCAAGACTATTCTCAAGCCCACAAAATACTAAAAAAATGATTCACAATGTTCAAGTAGCATAATTCAATGCAAAAAAATATATATAACCACTCATGGCATCAAGATATCATTTTAAATGTATCACATATAGGGAAAGATAATAAATATTCTCAATAAATAAAGGGGAATACCTTCCCTTGCTTCCAAAGACTAGTCAAATGAAGAGCCAACCTTTGATTCCTGTAGACTTTTGAGAAAATTCCACAAAGCACAAGGTGCGCCACATCAAGCTACAACCCAGTTGAAAGGATGAAAATATCCATTAGAAGACCAAGGAAGCTACAATAAGCGTCAAGACACAATTATGGAAAGCATTCCTTCCTATAGGACAAATATCCACTACCCTCACACCAAAGCTCACAAAGGGAATAAATTACCAAGATTCTCCAAACTCTCAAATTACATAAAGGTTTCACTCAAGATTTTCTCTTGCCTTTTTTGTTTTCAAAAATAGACTAATGAAATAACATAATGGATTTCCTTTATATAAGGAAGAAAACTAAGAAAATAAGAAACTATATTTATTCCATCACCAACTCAAGAGGTTCAACTCAAATAATAACAAAAAAGGTGAGTAAAGATCTAAAAATGATTTCAAGATGCTCTAATAATATTTCATGTAAAATAGAAATCCAACTTCTAATCCAAGAACTCAATAAATTAAATAAAATTCACTAAAGGCATTTAAATCCAAAAAATTCATGAAAACTGAATTAGATAGGAAAGCACAAACTTTTAAGATATAATCACCATATCTAAAAAATAGCACCCACAATAAATTCTAACACATCCAAATATCCATACATCAAAGGTATACAAATCATAACAAGTGAATCTCATGCCATCAGCTTATCAACCCATAACATACAATCACAAGCTCTAAATTCCAAACTTATCATATAATGAACATACACATCCAAGAACTCCCATTATATAGGTAATGCCAAATCTGAAAAATAATCAAGGAATCCAAAGATCCACCAATTTAGCATCACATAGAAGTGTAACCAATATCATGTAGTACCAAGGAACATCCACAATGATATGAAAATCATGCAAACCAATATGTTGCAAGACATATCTCACCACAAGTATCCATATCTTTCCCAAGTTCTCCACACCCAACAAATGAAAGAGATAAAGGAACCTCCATGTCATCACCCAAAAGAAAAGTGACAACACATGACCACAATCCTAGTCATCACCATAGCTCGAACCAAGATCTTAAAACCAATTTCATGTAAATAAAAACATCTAGGAAGAATAATTAGACAAAAGAGATAATGTGAAAATAAAAATATGTAGCATGTTCTTCTACACACACCTCTAAATTCTAAGTTTTGATAAGAATAATCTACTCCATAAGACCCAAAGAGAATAGCATTATCCAGATCTAACCATAACTAGGATGTATGTATCTCAAACCAAAGGAAGATCAAACTAAATCCATTCCCATATTAAGAAATCAACCCAATACATCTCCTAAACTCAAAATAAATGAATAATCTTACAATGCAAAAGGAGATCAACCATCCAATATACTTCAAATAAACCATCTAGAACTAACAAACCATAGCTCAAGATACATATGCATGAGGAGATGAACCATAAAACATAATGTACCTAAAAGAAATAGTGGGAAATATCTCTCAAGTAAATCACTGAGTGGACCAAGAGTGGGGAATAAGAATGCTCCTCCAAGATATCTGTCATCATGACTCATCTAAGAACATTTTCCTCATAGGTCCATGTTGGAATCACATCTAACCAAGGTGTAGGATCCTTGGACTTCCTGCTGAAATCTCATCAAGAGTAACCATCTCAATGCATGTCTGTAATCACAAAAGATTGTCTAGCTTCACTTAAGTCTCCATGCATCCATGAGTACTTGTAAAAAATAAATCTATTCCAAACTAGAAATAAAACATAGCATAATATTGAAGCTCTCAAGCAAATTATCGATGTACCCAATAGCAAGAGAACCAAACAAGATCAAATTTAAAGTCCCAACAAATGAATCAAGAACATAACCATGACATCAAGATCTCACATCTCCTCAAAAGAAGAACATATTTTCTCCAATGAATATATTGTGCACATGTATCATATCAAATCTCTAAACTAGTAATCAAGAGTACACCATGACATAAAACATAACAATCCTATCAAACAAGGATCATATGTCAAAAGAAAACTCACAACACCTTAATTAAAGACTAAAGAAGTCATCCATGTCTAATCAAGATGTCAACATCTCCAAACCACATGAAGATAACCATATTCTACATAAATGAAACCAAAGATATCAAGGAACCTTCATTCCATAGAGAAAAGATCCAAGAGTCCATCCATGACACCAATAAAAAACTACAAAAAATAATCCACCATCAAATGGTGAATCCACATCATCACCACAAGCTCCCACTAAACTATGATACCAAGCTCTCCATGGAAAAATAATAACCATCTTGCAAATGAAGATCCTCCATGGCCATAATGAAATCAAATAACTCAACATCGAGCTCCCAAAGGGAAGAATACAAACCACAATTAGGTATGTGCAAGATCATTATGGGCCAAAAAGTGGCAATATGATGGGTATGTGGCTGACGACTTTTTTTTACCCAAAATTGATGAAACGAAAAGGGTTTTTAAAGGAGATTCTCAAATTTCCACCAATATAAATTATTTTTTACCTTGAATTAATCAAGTAATTATTATTCATTTTCTATTCAAATTACGACTAAAGTCCTAATTGATAGGTTATTGAAAAACATCTATAGCTTTCAAATGGTATAACATTTTTTGAATCCAAAACATGAGTCACATTCTATGATTCACATACTATAGGATTAAAAAAATAAAAAATGAATTTTATGAAGTTTTGACCAAGTTAAGGTGGTCAGACATACAAGTTTTTATATTTTTTAAAAGTTGTAATAAAAAAATCATAATTAATTATTTACTTGGGAAAAAATTATAAAAAAATAGGTATTGCATCTAGACATGAGTCCTCTACTTATATCTAAAATCTTATAAAAAATAATTATCATTTTATTGTGGTTAGGGTGGTCAAACAGACACCTACTTCTTATTTTTTCCCTGAAATTTAAGTACTACTGCATTGAAATTTCAAATTCTCACCAAATAGATTTTTTTTTTTTTAAACAAACCTAATAGTTGAGAAACTACATTCAATTTTCTACAGATTCTATCCTTACATATTTTTGAAATAATATAGATAAATTATTCAAATTTTTATGTCAAATTGCCTAACTCTGATTTTTCTAATTTTTTTTGCCACTTAAGGGCCTATTTTTTCCATGATGATCCTACACATACCCAATCTCCAACCAAGAAGATACAACACTACCAAACCATCACTACCACAAGCTCCCATTAAATCATGTAACCAAGCTATCCATGAAATTATGATAAAAATATCCTCATTAAGATCAACCAAAGGCCCTCACACAATCAAAGAACTCAAATGCAACATGAGCTCCCAAAAGGAAAAGCAAAACTATGATCCTTATACCAAGAAGATACACTGCCACTTGAACCAAAATTGGAACCAATCCAACACCACCAACAATGCACCTGCATAAACAATCATTTCATTCCAAAGTCTCTAAAGAACAAGGAATGTTCATGACACCATGATCACCACCAAATGTACTAGCAACAATCTCCAACCATGTCACATATGTATACATAACATAGTTAACTACATAAGTCTCACATCATGACTGTACCTAGTAATACCATCTCTCCTCCTCAACATTAAAACCAAAGTAATAAAGAAAGTGGCTAAACCAATTCACCAAACTAAATATGAAACAACAATGAAGCATCTATTGGCATACAAAACCCACATCTAGGTCATAAAAGTAACCTATAATTCTAGACCACCTACAAGATTACAAAACTTGTATATACAACAATGCAACATACAAATCAAAGAATATAATGATAACCATGACAAATGAGAGAAATTAGTGATTTATGTGTGAGTATACAATGACTCCAACACTAAATCACCAAGATCTGATAATATATAAGCTCACAAAATCACCATAGTCAAAGAAACCCATAAATAACTCAGATAGAAATAATAGAAAATAAATCATACCAAACATCTTCAAACCTAACCCAATATGTAGTGCTTTAAACATGCTTTATGTCAACTATAAAAAGTCCAAAATCTAACTCCATATGCATAAGTTATGACCTCTCAAACCCTAAAAATTAACACACTTTCCTTCTACTTCTACGTATCGATGCAACTAGCCGCACCACCACTAGCATATGTAGGTAGGAAGCTCTATGGATATCATAAGCATCCCTCAGTAGTTTGTTCCATCCAGGAAGCTTGAAATAGATGAGGGAAGTTTAGACATACATGTGTATATATAGATTGTTGTTGCATTGTGAAATGAGCCACAGTGGTTTTGGTCTATATATATGGATATATATTTCTTCCTATATGTATATTTTTAAACATAAAAGGAGGATTTCATTATATATATATGTGTATATATGTATCTGTCTATGTTTTAGAAAATTCAATACCATTTCCTTTATGATTCCAATGGGTTGAGTAGAAAATATTTTTTGAAGTCAAATAAATCATTTTTTACCCACAAAACAAGGCATACCTTTTAATTCAATTATTCTAAAAATGCAAAATATGTGTTGTGTCATTGTATTCTTCTTCTCATGATGCTTGTTTATTCATTTTCCATCAAAGATGGTGTAATTTAGTCTTCAATTGGACTATGCACATGTTTCCTCTCTAAGTACTATTTGTTCTTATTCTATTTGATCATCCATTTATTATTTTGGTTTAACTAAGTCCTCCTAATTTTGTTCATACACCAATCATAAAACATCTTTTTACTAGAATCAATCATTTAAAATCTAGTGTTTTTTACTTTCAATTTCTACTAAACCATAAACCGCATGGATAATAATGCTTTTATTTACAAAATTATGGAGTAAATACTATTTATGAAAAGTATTTATATATTAAAGTTTTTTTTCTTTTGAAAAACTCATTAGTGATGATCATCATAATAATATTCAAATAAGAAATAATCATAACAAATAACATGAAAGTAATAAATCATCCAATACCACAGAATAATTGCAACAAATATGGCATACCTAAATTTATGGACAAACTTTTTTAAAGATTTTTTTTATTCAATATTACTAATTAAATTTTTTATTCAATTATAGTAATTAAGGGGATCACTAATAACTTTTAAAAAAAGAGAATTCTTTAATGTTCCATGATATTTATAATCCACAACTTCAAGTTTTCCATGTATTAGTATCCATGATTGATTAACTTAGAGAAAAACGTCAAATATATATGTGCATCTAGGCTTACCAACGATTAAACTAAAATACATATAAAATTATATCATACCTTAAATTTTGGAGAGAAATTATTATCATTAACCAAACTAATTACCAAATGTAATTTATTAAGAGAAATTTTATTAAAAAAATATTCTTCTAATATTATTAATTAAAATCATTTAAAAAGAATTATTGTAATTAAAATTATTCATGATTAATTGCTTGAGATTGCAATTAATAGATACATTGCAAATAATCAAGACACCTACAGTTTTATTAGACATTTCCATAATCAATTTGCAACTAAAAATAATTGATGTGGAAAAGCAAAAAATCAATTTTCCATTTTATGCAAATGCTTCTTAATCTCTCATGCATTGCCAGATAACAATATATAAATTAATATTTGAACATCTTTGCTCATTACAATGTACTCAAAAAATGTTATCCTCATTCACCTCTTACTATAAACTAACCTTGCATTATTCCAAATTGAATTATTAACATGCTTTCCTTTAACAAATGTTATCCTTGTTCACCTCCTACTATAAACTAACCTTGCGTTATTCCATATTATATTATTAACATGCTTTAACAAATTTTATCCTCATTCACCTCCTACTAAAAACTAACCTCGCGTTATTCCATATTGAATCATTAACGTGCTTTCCTTTTTTTTGACTCATTCAAACAATTGCAAATATTTTTGAACATTTGTGCTTCACATTACATTACAAAAACAAATTTCTTCCTTGCTTCCGGTTGAATAGCCATTTGTAGTGGTTATAGGCTGATTTTGCAGCCCTTGCATGTGCTAGTATTGTGTTAAAGTTTTAAATCTATTTAAGAGTTATTTTTATTTATTTATCTAAAAGTTATTTTTATTTTCCCTGCATCTACTCAAGAATAATTTTTTAATTTATATTTTTTACTCAATAATTTTTTTTATTCAGTTCACAATAATAAATAAAATAACTCTTTAACAAGTAAAATATCTATAAAATAATTCTAATTAAATAAATAATGTAAATAAAGTAATATATTTTTAATAATTCTCAAGTAAATAAAAATAACTTTTTAATTGAAAATAAAGTAAATAATTTAAAACAATATTTTAATATTCTCTTAAAAAAATCACTAATTTTTTATATAAATATATTTAAAATATTATTTGTTTATCATTAAAAAATATATATTTTATTTATTTAAAAGTTATTTATTTATTTATTTTAAAATTAGATTAACAATAAATAATTAAACAAAACTAATTATAATAATATATTTATAAAAATAAATATCAAAAAATATTTTATTTTATTATATATTGATTGATTTTAAAATAAGTAAAAATAACTTTAATTTTATAAAAACTATTAAAATATTGAACTACTTAATTAATTAATTAAAAAATAATTATATGTTTAAATTTAAAAACATTATAATAAACTGGAGCATTAATTTTTTTTCTACATGTCTCTAAACTGAGTGTGACATTTGTGTTGCAGCTTGTCAAGGTGTGAAATTAAAAAATAATTATTTGTAAAAATGTGACAATAAAAAATAATTATTTTTGAAAAATTAAATATTTTATGAACAAATAAATGAAATATTGCCCAAGCCAATACAATTTTTTCAGACTTTCCCTTTTGGAAAATAAACTTAAAATAAATTCTTCATAACTAGAAAATTTTGTTTTACCATTACTTTCAAAGTTTACCTGCAAATGATTTAAATCACCATCAAAGTAATTTTGCTAAGTTATTAAAAATTGAAAATTATTTTGTCTTTATGGCTTTAATTATTGATACATTTCTTGCGAGAAAGTAAAATATTAAAAAATTTGTGAGAACATTTTGCAAATCAGACATCTTATATGATAGGCGTTTCATGATCAATTTGGCGTTCAAACGGCAGTTAACTTGAAAGGTGAAGGAGTGAGCAGCAATTTAGCTCACTGAAAAATAGAAATAAAGTGTAGTTATGGATATCTATGACATCTATGCCTCCCGTGCATTTATGTGAAGGAGTGAGCAGCAATTTAACTCACTGAAAAACGGAAATAAAGTGTGATTATAGGTATCCATGGCATCCATGCCTCCAGTGCATTTATGGGGCTGGATAGCTGTTTCCCATTTTAGAGGCTGGATAGCGCTTCCACCTGCTTTAACGTTGTGTTTTGTTTTAGAGATCAGAACTCTTTCCTTGCCACTAATAAAGAAAACAGAAATAAAAATCCGTAAGTATAAATGTGATAAAACATGCCAAAATATTCCTCGATATTTGGGGAAACAACTTTATAAAATTCCTACCCAGGCCAATCACAAATAAGATTGAAGGAAAATAAAAATACAAAACCTTGTTAACGGCGATAAACGGCGTTTGGAGCACCCGGCAGAGCATCACAGATGTTTTTCTAATCTTATGTATTGCCAGTTGGCGTGAATTACATTTCATTTAGCTTTCTAAGAAGATATAATTTCGCTCGCTCGACTAAATCTACCTAATGCTCAGAAGTTTTCTCTGCACAAATTAAACAATTTTGTGTATTGTCTGCATTAGTAGACAAAATTCTTTATCTACAATTAGATAGCAATGCATTTTATAGCAAAATTGAAATCACAGGAAGATTTGTATTTGTATGGCCTGTCAGAGTGTTCATTGGCGTTGGGCTGAGGGCACAGAAGAAAGAAAGGATCGGCATGAAAGAAAAGAATTCAT
>VDFB02119194.1:0-27605 GCA_007258455.2 Sequoia sempervirens | reverse complement strand
TAAAGCACGTTGTTATAAACACAGATATATATAAACATAGTAGTATTTCTCTATTAACTTGATCAATATAAAGAATTTTTTTTTTTCTATTATTCTATTCTTTATTTTCCTTTTCCCTCAATAGAGAGGAAACAAATAAACGTTGGTAACTCAAATACTAGGACACAAAATTCTCCTTTCCTATTAGATTCATCACCTATTATAAGTTCATGTGAAGGTTGGAAATCATCATCACTTACCAGGTACGTGTACAAATTTTTTTTATCATGATTTATTGAGACACTCTAAGAGGTGCTTTCTCATGCATGAGTATGACTTGAAATTAGTGTGACCAAATTAGCAAAGCACTCTAAATTCATTGTGTGAATTTCTAGCTCAAGGGATTTTTTTGTTTCTGCAATGGGATATGGATACTCCCATCATCCTTGTGAGTACCTACAGACAAATGGCCTACAGAGGTGCAATCATGGAGCTTTGATTGAAGCTTACTATGTTGGAACTAGATTTTATGCTAATTGGAGTGGTTAAACTCATTCTCGAACAACAATTTTTGGTGTCATATGAGTGGTATAGGGTTGACTCAAACATATCCTCATGTTTTGTGGTGACACTACTAGACCTGCACACTTCGAAAGTGGAGGTGGTGGAAATGACATGCAAGCTTTTTATTCCTAAAATTTTAGGCAAGTTGGAAGAGGTGATAGATGTTTCCTCCTTTGGCTTGCGTATTCCTAGGTCTTGTGACTTGGACCATCTTTTGGTGCCAAGTGAGGAGAGGTGTTACACGAAAATAGATAGCGATCAAAGGTGGAAATAAGATTCTTGAGGAAAATGGTGCATGCAAAGTTGGTTCAAGATTTTGAATGGGTTGGAAATTTTATCAATAACATTGAAGAAATTGGTAACATATAGTCCAGTTTTCTCTACAAGATTTTGAACTTTGTTCTTTTTGAACATAAATGTATAATGTTTTGTCATAGAAGGACCCTTAATTGTTAGAAAAAATTTGTAGCTACTTTTGGTCACTTCAAACTACATGTTGGACTATAGGAGGATAACTCGTAGATGTTTCTTCTATTTTTTTCTATTGATGGATCATGACTACATTTAATTTTGAATATGTATTTCTATTTTAAGATCAATACAAAAAATTTAGGCCTTTTACCTTTTACCACGAAAAAAAACCTAAACTCTAAACTCAAACAAAAGTATATCACAAGAATATCCTAAAAAAGTCAACAAACACCCACATGTACATAATCAAAAGAAAGGACATGTTATTAACAATATAATTTTTTAATAGGAATGAGTGTGGAATTTTTTTTTTTGACTAAACCCCCCAAAATTATTCAAATTCTAACACGATTCTACGCAATGCCTTCAATCAAAACATGACAATAACTCCTTAAGGTTATGTTGTAGTCTTTTGTCTTAAAAAAAATTGTTTTTGGATTTGCACAAAAAATTTAGCATCCATCACAGTTGTCTTGTACTATGTTTTTATAACACTTTGCATGCAGGTTCATATATTACCAAAAAAGCTCAAGTTGAATTATTAAGGACTTTTAAAAAGATTTTAGTTTTTTAAGATCATCATTTAGGGTTTCCCATTTTATTCTTGGCATCCCTCTAGCGTGGTTATATACCACAAACTCTAATAGGAACTATATAATTATTAGTCCCTGCCTTATAGGCGGAGACTAATGTAATCGGGAACAGGGTAAATAGTTTAACCTATGATGCTAATGAATTTTTCTATTAAAATGTTGATTTTCTTATTTTCTCTAAATTCCTGATTGACTGTTGCACTTTTTTCTGAGGATTTCATGATTTTTGATTAAAATTTGAGAAAATTATCCTTCCATCCAATGAGCAATGAGTAGGGAAAATATTTAATGCATTGTCTAATTTTTTTTCCTCCCACATTTTGTGAAGCATCTTTGGTTGAGTGAAGAATATTTTACATAGTTTTTTGTTGTTGATTGTGTGTGGGCACGTGGTCTTCTTGATGGAAGACGTGGTGAGTATCCGTTAAAACAGGTGTGGACATCCATCAATTTCTTCCTTCACCTCCGGCAAACTTATGTTGTGGAATAGAATTGGAAGTTTGTTTTGTAGGTTGCAGATGAATTGGTAAAGAGATCGTGACGAGTTTGAATGGTGAGTGCTTGCAATATGCAAACTAAAGTCTAAGCAAACATCTCAGCAGTTGCATGCTAGATTGTTGTAAATGGAATATCTAATATATTTCTTTGTAGGTGCATAGAAGGTGACTTCAATACATATGTTGAACAGATCAAAAAGCCACACGTTTGGGGTGGAGAACCTGAAAAACTTATGGCTTCACATGTACTCCAATATGTCAAATTAGATTCATAAAGATGTTTAATAGCTTGGTAGAGTTACATTTTTATATTGATGGATATTTTCCATTTTTCCTGTTGCATATACCATTCACCATGCCTTAGTTGGTGGTCCCAAGAAGTCTCATCTTGGACTATTTTTCATATATCGATTTCTTTCAAGCATCCATTGCTTGTTCAAAAGCATCTATTTTAGGCTTCTAGCCATGGTAGCAAGGCGCTGAACTGTTTGATAAAATGCTTTGGTAGAAATGTATGGGAAAATGTGGTAGCATAGATAAAGCAATGAACTGTTTGGGAAAATGTCTCAAGTAAATGTGGTCTCGGTGATGGAATGCCACATACCACGAGTTCTTTATTTCCTTTAGTTTTGCAAAGAAAAGCTTTCGTGTGAGTCTCTTTAGCCAGTTTTTTCGCTATGGATGTGTGGAATTTGCTAGCTAGACCTGCACTAATGATGACAGTCCCATTTTTCTTTCTGTAAAAGGATTGAAACGAAAATATAAGGGAAATTCATGTGCAAAGCAACTTCTAGGAATAGGGTGGATTATAAATCCCAATAACGTGAAGGCCCAGAGGCAGAGGAAATAATTTTCACACACAGTAAAAATTAAAACATAAAATATTATTTTCAACACACAGAGCTGCTGCTCGTAATTTTCTGTTTGCTCACATTCACATTCTTCTTCTCATTCTCATTCCTTTTTTTTTTTTAAATGTTCATAATTACAAAATATATGTAGAAGCAAAAAGTCACGCAAAGATTTTCACTATGAGAGGGAAACCTGAAAACATACCTTTAAATCAAAATCACTCAACTACTTATTTTCCCCGCCAAAAATGCATTTAATAAGCACGTCCTTTCATAATATTGTAAAACCCTACCATTAATTCCCTGTGGTGCGGGCTTTCTCCAGTTCCCCCGCTGGCCTACGGTTAAAACTCGACGTATTTATTGGCAAAGGTTGGTTAGTTGATCGGCCCGGTAACCGCCAAATAAAAATAAAGTTAAGCTGACGAAGTTCCTGATATCGCTGATGAATATTTTATTGATTGGCGAGAGAAGCGGCATTGGCCTGAGGAAAATACAGCGCGGTTGATATAAAACAAAAACACATCAAGACTCCTAATTTTATCACAATTTTATTAATCTTATATATGGAAGTAAAGTTGGTTAAGGGGATCGGCGTAGTTGTTAGTTATTCCAACACTCTTGCTAGCTAAAATCATACCGCTCAATTACGCCCTGCTAACTGCTTTGAAAATAAAATTCTATCTCTTCCCAAATGGGTTTGTAAAATGTCCGTGACTTTGCTCTTCTAGATTCCGCAAAACCCCAAAAATATATCACCAATTGTTAATTAATTCTCTCGAAGGAAATGACACTGTATCAATATGCTTGCTTCTCTGGCGAAAGACCGATTTTTGAAAGAGCTTGGCGGGCCGAAATTGTTATCACAGTAAATTTCTGGAAAGGTTCCATTTGTTCATTTTGCAATTCTTTCAAAATTCTTCTCATCCGTAACGCTGGATGATGCCGCGAGACTTGTGGCTTAATATACCAGCTCTCAGCTGATGAAAGACAAACTATTGGTTCCTTCTTTGAAGACCATGAGACAACTCCAGTCCCAAAATTAAATACATAACTAGGCGTGCTTTTTCTGTCATCAATGCTGCCAGCACAGTCACTGTCTGTGTATCCTATGAGTTTGAACTCATCTGAACTTGAATACTTGATGCCAAAATTTCTTGTTCCACTTACATACCTTAAAATTCTCTTCCCTGCTTTCCAATGGGTGTCTTTTGGTGTTTCCATAAACCTAGAAATCAAACTTACTCCATACATAATGTCTGGCCTTGTGGCTGTGGGATACATGAGACTTCCAACAAGCCTCTTAAACAAAGTTGGATCAACATTAGACCCTCTATCATCCTTGCTTAGTTTCAGACCTGTCACTGTAGGTGTTGGTGCTGGTTTGCACTTCATCATATTAAACCTCTTCAAAATGTCATTTGCATATTTTGACTGTGAAATAAAAATACCATTTTCATTTTGATTCACTTCAATACCTAAAAAATACTTCATCAGACCTAAGTCTGTCATTTCAAATTCTTTCTTCATGTCTTCCTTGAACAGATCAATTGACAAATTTCCAGTGAATATTAAATCATCCACGTATAAGCATACTATCAATATTTCACCTTCTTCATTCATTTTTGTATACAGTGTGGGCTCACTGCTACATCTATTAAATCCATTCTGCAAAAGATAATTGTCTATTCTGCTGTACCAAGCTCTTGAGGCTTGCTTCAATCCATACAGTGCCTTTTTCAATTTGTAAACTTTGTCTTCTTGACCCAGAATTTCATATCCAGGTGGCTGATCCACATAAACTTCTTCTTCTAAATAACCATTTAAAAAAGTTGTCTTTACATCCATTTGAGATACAGACCACTTATTCTGAGCTACTAATGCTAAAATCATTCTTATAGTATCTAATCGTGCTACAGGTGCAAATGTCTCATTGTAATCAATTTCAGGCTGTTGTGAATAGCCCTTTACAACCAATCTTGCTTTAAGCTTCTGAACTTCATCTTTTTCATTCAATTTGGTTTTATAAACTCATTTCACTCCAATGACATCTTTGTCTTTTGGAAGACTGACTAGTTCCCATGTCTGATTCTTTTCAATTGCTTCAATCTCTTCATCCATAGCACTTACCCATTTATCATCTTTGACTGCATCTTCAAAATGAATTGGATCTTCTATTTGAGAATAAAATGCACAAAGAGAAACTGATCCGAATTATTCTCACCTTCATTTTGTCATATATATTCTTATGCTCTCTACTGTCTCTGACTTGCCAATGTAGGATTTGACATATCATTTGAACTTAGGGAATGTGGACCCGATGGTCCTGCTGTAGAGATGGTGTTTGTTGTCCTCTTGTTGGACTGCTTCCTTGAATGATTGAGGCTGTTCTTATAGTCGATGCTGGTGTCACTTGTGGACCACTTTGCTGAGCTTGAATGGGAGTGGAGGAGTCACAATAGCTGGAACATTTGTTGATGCTGAAACTTCATTCTCCTCTTGAGGTATACTGTTGAAATATTGACTGTCTTCTCTATACTTCCATCCCATGCTTCATCTTCTACAAATTGTACATCTCTGCTGATTATAACTTTCTTTGTTGTTGGATTATGAGTTTATAAGCTTTAGATTCTTCACTGTATCCAACAAATATACATTTTTCTCCTTTGTTATCTAGCTTCCTTCTCAATTCATCAGGCACATGTGCATATGCTACACATCCAAATACTCTCATGTGAGTAACACTGTGTTTTCTTCCTGTCCATGCTTCTTCAGGTACTATATTCATGACACTTTTTGTTGGACACCTATTCATTATATAGGTTGCACAAGAAATTGCTTCTGCCCAATATTCATTTGACAAATGTTTGGCTTTCAACATACTTCTAGCCATTTCCATGATTGTTCTGTTTTTCCTTTCAGCTACTCCATTTTGTTGAGGTGTGTATCTAGTTGTGAATTGCTTGTGAATTCCATGATCCTTACAAAAATTAAAAAACTCTCTTGAAATATATTCACCACCTCTATCTGTTCTCAACACTTTAATATAATAACCACTCTGTTTTTCAACCAAATTCTTGAACTGACGAAACAGATCAAACACTTCATTTTTCTGCTTTAGAAAGTAAACCCATGTTTTTCTTGAATAATCATCAATGAATGTCAGAAAATAAAAACTACCACCTATTGAAGGTGTTTGCATAGGTCCACACAAATCTAAATGTATAATTTCCAAAGGGGCTTTTGCTCTAGTTGACTTTCCTGCTGGAAATGATTCTCTATGTTGTTTTCCTAAAATGCACCCTTCACATACCCTTTCTGGTTTTTCTATTAAAGGTAGTCCCTTGACCATGCCTTTCCTATGAAGTAAATTTAAACCTCCAAAGTTGAGATGACCAAATCTCAGGTGCCATAACCAGTTTTCATCTTTTATCTCAGCTTGAAAGATTGTCTGCACTACTGCTGTAGTTTCTTCTCTACCCACTTGTGAATTCATTAAGTGTTGTGCTTGAGCATAATTTATATTCAAATTTGGCCTTATCTTTAAGGGAAACATTCTATTGTTTGTCATTCTAACTTTCGCAATAAGCTGGTTGCTTGGGTATTTGTCTAAAATTGTGCACATACCATTCTTGAAGGTTACTCTATACCCTTTTTGAACCAGTTGCCCTACACTCATTAAGTTATGTTTCAGACTAGGCACAAAATACACATCTGAAATATACTTTTTCTCCCCCTGTTTAGTTAGAATATTGACATCTCCTTTTCCTTTGACTGACACTTTGTTGTCATTACCCAATGTAATATCAGACTTTACATTCTCATTTAAACTTGAAAACATTTCTAGATTCCCTGTCATATGATTGCTACAGCCTGAATCTAAAAACCATACATCTTTTTCATTTGCTTGAGCAACATTACAAGCTAAAAAAATTGTTCTCTTATCTGAATCCTGATTTTGACCTTCTCTTGAAAAATTTGCATTTTGTCTATTATTATCATACTACTTCTTTCTACACTCATTCATATAATGCCCATATTTTTTACAATAGTGACATTGGACTTGAGATTTCTCATACCTTTGATTTTGTGACTGATTCTGTGTTGAGTTTTGGCTTGAGCCTTGATTGCTACCTCTTCCATTTGAGCTTGATAAACTGTATATTTCACCTCTGTAAGAGTTTCTTCCTCTTCCTCTTGATCTACCTCTGCCTCTTCCTTGACTGACTGAAGCCTGAGTTCTGAAAGCATGCTCCAGTGATGTATCTGCTGACCTTTTCAGCCTTTGTTCATGAGAAATTAGAGATGCATAGAGCTCATCAACTGAGAACTGTGAGAGAACCTTTGTCTCCTCTATAGCAACTACAACCGATAGAAATTTTGTGGGCAAACTCCTTAAAATCTTTTCAACAACTCTGGTATCTTCCAGATTTTCTCCATGAGACCTAATTTGATTAACCACCCCAATGACTTGGGTGTAGAATGAATCTACAGAATCATTGTCCTTCATACATATTATTTCAAAATCTCTTCTCAGCATTTGTAGCTTTGCTGTTTTAACTTTTTCCATGCCTTGATAGGCTGTTTGAAGTATGTCCCATGCTTGTTTGGAATTTTTTGCTGCTGAAATCCTTAGAAAAATGCTCTCATGTACAGCTTGAAACAGATAAAATAAAGCCTTTGAATCTTTCTTTCTTGTGTCTTTTAATAAATCTTTCTCTGCTTGTGTTAAAGCATTGTATGCTACTGCATCTGTTGGCTCTGCAAATCCATTCTCTACTAAATCCCATATATCCTGTGAGCTAAATAGTGCTTTCATTGTAATTGACCAGTACTCATAATTCTTCCCATTAAACTGTGGAATTTGTGGGTTTGTCAAGCTTGTGCTTGCTGCCATTTTTGAAATTTACCCAGATAATCTTTTTTGATCAAATTGACTCTGATAATCAAACTTGCTCTAATACTCGAACTTGCTCTGATACCACGTGAAGGCCCAGAGGCAGAGGAAATAATTTTCACACACAGTAAAAATTAAAACATAAAATATTATTTTCAACACACAGAGCTGCTGCTCGTAATTTTCTGTTTGCTCACATTCACATTCTTCTTCTCATTCTCATTCCTTTTTTTTTTTTTAAATAAATTACAATTACAAAATATATCTAGAAGGTAAAAAGTCACGTGAAAGATTTTCACGGATGAGAGGGAACAAAAATACAATTTAAATTCAAAATCACCTAACTAACTTTTCCCCCGTCAAAATGCATTTAATACAATGTCCTTTTCATAATATTAAAACTTAAATATTAATTCCCTGGCGGTGGTGGCTTTCTCCATAGTTCCCCGCGGTATCGCGATGGTTAAAATCTTGATTGCGATATTGCGGGCAGCAGTTAGTTGACGGCCCGGTAAACTGTGGCGGTTAAAAATAAAACAAGCTTTTACTGAGTCTCCCGTGATATCGCGATGAATATTTTATTGATTGCAATATAGCGGGCATTGGCTGGAGGTACGGCAGGCGGTTGATATAAAACAAAAACATTACCGAAGACTCCCGCGGTATCGCAATGGCTAATTTATTGATTGCGATATAGCGGGCAGTGGTTGGCGGGGACGGCGGCAGTTAGGGTTAATATTCCAACATAAGGGACAAAACTAGTGGTGGAGATACTTATTTGTTTTGCGATTGAAATCAAGGGTCGAGTGTGAGACGCACTATTCCCCATCAGCTCACCCTAGTATTCGCAAGCGCCAACATATAACCGCTACCTGCTTTAATGGTTTTGGAAACCATAGTTATAGATGCTTGCTCGCTAAGCTTTTTGTTGGTCTCATTCTTACAAATTTTTATATCGATTGGGTTTGTCATTTACACCATTGATAAGTAGGAGGTATTTTTCCACAGCTGTGGAAAAATACCTCCTACTTATCAATTGATGAGCTAAAGGGGCTCTATTATGAATGGTTCATAAGGCACAACACTTGCTGAAGGTTTTGCAAATGGGGTAACAACTCAAGCGGGCTTAACTTTGGCGAAAACTCCCTGGTTAAGCGCGCTTGAGCTGGAGCAGTACTGGGATGGGTTCTTGTTGAACCACTACTCATGAAACATGGGTCAATGAGTTTGACTTGAAACTACACGGTTGAATCCTGATAGCAATATCATAATTTACACCATTGTTTTCCCCCACTGATTTTATGATTATCTTTTCCCTGATAATTGAAATTGTAGGATTAGCTTCCTGGATCTTCCAGAGCTCCATCATCTTTTGTCCTGAATCTATTTAAATATAACTTAGAACATTCACAACAAAGGGAAATGCACAAGAAATTTTCCAAGTACTTTTCCAATGGGAAAAGCAATGGAAATGAGAAGCCCACTGGTACACTGCTTTTGGGTTCCTCTCAAAAAAATAGAAACCATATACAGTCAATCAAAATTCATATTGCAAGCTACTAACAATCACCAAAAACTAGTAGGAAAGATCTTTGTTACCAGTAACATAATCATGATCGATGAGCTTATTTAGGGCACTCGCATACATGCAAAAAAGCCAAAATCACTACAAGAACGTAAATTTTATCCCGAACGTGTTTTTGCACGGCTCATTTTGCTATCAATGCTTCTTCTTTTTAATTGGAGACTAATGTTTTCATCTCAAAACTCGTGCCAGATGATCATATATTCATTTATCCTTTTCTAACCATACTTATGTTTATGGATCATCACAGGTATGACTTATCTACAATGCTTTGTACATATTCTCTACCATGCTTCTTGCTAGCCATAGCAGCAAGGCAGTGAACTCTTTGAAAAAATACTTTGGTAGACATGTATGATTGATGTGGTAGCATAGACAAGGTAGTGAACTGTTTGAAAAAATGCCTCAAAGATTGGCAGGGAAAATTTGGAGCTATCTGTAAAGGTTTTCACCAGGGTTTTAAAATGGAAAATATTACTCCAACCCTACAGAGTTTGTCTATGTTTTCACATTTTTCATGCATGCCTATTCGGGTCAGCTACATATTTCATTGCCATGGACGAATGCATAGCTGAGTCATTTCATTCACACTTGTAAGGTCATTTGAGTCATTTCAGAGCTGGATTTGCTCCAAGTTCTATTTGCACAGAGTAAGTTCTTATTAACCTTTTCCTATGGGTCTACCGTCTATCCCTTATGTGAGTTGTTATATCTTCAAAAAAGCATGATATCAAGAAATATGTAGGCTTTTTGCATATATAATGTCATAAATAATGTGCAGTTATTTGTTTTCTAGTTATCAACAAATGTCAGATGTAATTGGGGATGATTTTAACAAGTTTAAAGCTTGAAAAGATCTATTGATGTAGAGTCCATTTCATCTTCATGTCTATGCTAAGAAATAAGCTTGAAAAAACATAGGTCCTTTTCAATTTTTTTTTTAATCAATGATTGTTTTTTATCATTACCTAAAGCAACTCTCTATTTTTTCTTTTTCCAAAATCATTTATCACTCTTTGTTTTTAATCTCCAAACTCATGTATGTTATGTCTTCTTTTTGGCAGGTGATTGTGACAACAACTCATTTTTTCAAAGATTTTTTTATTCAATGGGGGTGTTGCATTTAAAATTGATATTTTGAACAATTATAAGTCTTTTATGTAACTTTTATGTGGTCCTATACTATGAATGTGGCCGAATTTGTAGTCATACAAACAACACAATCCAACTTCATTGATGAGCTCAATGATCCATGCACAAAAGCTTTTCTAGAATAACTTACATCTTCCAGCACATAGGTATGTAGCCTCATAATATTGTAGACTTTTCTTTGAAACATTTAAATTATTTTAGACAGAATGTATCAAAGTGTTTTGTCAACCTGAATTAGATAACAACAACTTTTTAATCCAATTGAAAACATTTTTTAAAGAAATATAAGAATTCATAAACAAAAATTATAAAACATTCAAGAGGGAACTGAGACATTGACATACCTTACTCCAAAAACTAAAGTTTATTATAGAGGTAGGACAACCATTCAGATACAATTTTCCAAAGGTTTGCAGCTATACAATATTCTTCAGCCCTCTGAGATTGTTGCACCCAGCTCTAGCCCTTTGAGGGAACTCATACAATAAAGCATTTCAGTCCACCTATTGACCTAAGCAAACTTGTCAAACTTCTGCAATACCCCGAGTCCAAAAGGATTAAAGATTCAAGGTATCCAATTCCCATGGTAAAGTCTTTAACTTCTTCCATGCACAAATTAGATAGGAAAACACTTTAACCTAAAGCATATTAGTAAACTCATTTTATGTATTTTCCTATAGTTTTGTAGGTGTTCAACAATTTTAGGTATTACATCTTGATTTGCATTGGTTCAATCTAGCTTCAAAACTACAAAAGATTGAAAATACTTACCTTCTTTCAATACTTTACTTTTTTAATTTCTAAAGTATCAACATATTAATTTTTGCACTAGTCTATTTATAATATTCCTTCTTTGTCTATGCTAGATAACATTTTTGGGTTAGTAGTTTCTATTGTAGTAACTTTCACATTACTATTTACTTGATGATGATACCTATTCTTCTATTGATTCATCTCTTCACAACATAGCTCACTCTTTTGTTCTCATAAATACCATAGTTATTGAGTATTGGGAAGTGAAACTAACCATCTAATTTGAATTTTGGCTAATTCTTTTTGGTTTCTTAGATTTTGTCTCTATGTTTTTGACAAAAAAATATATCAGCTCAAATTTTTATTTAGTTTGTGCACTATCACTGAGTTTCCCAACTTTTAGTGCCAGTGTTGTTATTTTAGTTTTCCCTACAACTCCAGTTAAATAGACTACTAGATCAAACAAATCATGAACTATTAGCCTAAAACAACTCAAATCAATGGTTTTAGCATTTTTGTTTACAACTATCATCTAAACACTAGTAAAGTTTCTAACATTCCTTATTTTCATCATGATTAAACATTCAAGGTCTCCAATATCCCATGCTAAAGTCCTTAAATTCTTTCAAGTACAAATTAGGTAGGCTTTTTAGTTCATGTACTTTCACAAGGATTCCTCTTTTTACTTGTGTGTTGATCAAATGCAAGAGCTGAATCTAGTGATTAAAACTACTAGAGAAGTGAAGGTTCATTTAGTAATTGGGGTAAGATCCAATCTCAACCCAAAGCACAATGGTCACTGGGCTGGAACTTCTTATGAAAGTGGGAAATTTTGACTTAGTACCAGCAAGCTCATTCAAGTCATACACAAGCTCAGAGAAGTAGGTTTGACAAGCTCTCTTTTGCTTTTGTTTTCATACTGTAATTGTAAGTTATATAATTATAGATTTATAATATGCCTAATCAATCATGATTGTTATAATCCCTTTCAGGAAAACTTGGTGCAATGCTTGTAGTTGCTTCATTTTCACATTGGTTCTCAGATACCATCCCTTTCAACCATAAAGGATGCCATAGATTAAGGGAGTCAAATTTACTGTGAATTAGTTTTGATGGGTGCCTCTATGGTATGCCATGGGATATTTCCTTTTAGTTCATTATCATCTTCTTTAATTGGTCAAATTTAAAGATGATATCATCTGAAGATATGAATTATCCTTCAAATATATTGTGATAAACTGGTCCCTTTTCTTATAAAGTGTTTTTTTTATAGCATTACATTGATGTTGGAGGTAGGCTTGGGATTGACTATGATGGTACAAAGAGCCCATCTAATGTTTCAATGAAGTATAGCATGCAAGTGAGATATAAATTTTCCTTCCTACTTAGTAAGAGACATAGAATTTTGAGGATACTATAGTTATGCCTAAGAAAAGTATTTTTATCACAAAACATTTTTTGAATTGGTACTGACTAATGCCATTGACTCTACTCGAAAATAATCGCATTTGCAGTAATATTTGAATGAGTTATTTTCCATGTTCAAATATAATGAGTAAACAATTTTTATTAGTGAATTTCGTCTACAGTCCTTAGCATTTTATCACATTAAAAAAAACTTATTTCATGCAACTGTGGTGAAGAGTTTGAACATATTTCCATGTAAATTTTCCAAAGGAATGACAAGCTAATTTGAAGATGCAATTTTTTTTCTATTTGACATTTGTGGAAGGTGTATATTACTGGAAGAAGTAATCTAAAATAGGTCCCAATTAAAAATATCTCATAATAGTGCTTTCCCTCACACTGAATATCTCCTTTAAGAATATTAACATGCAAAAATGATCAAATATTGATAACCAACCATTGGACCATTGTTAATAGCTAATGATCATTAAAATTTTATTATATAAACAACAATACCTTGTCTTATTCCATCAATTTGTTGATCATCACATGTTCGCATGCTCAAAGTCATATGTCTCTCAACCATTCCCATACACCTAGAATTGCTTAAGTGGTGCAGAAGCACCTAGTTGAGTTCATGCCTCCATCAGGCCATTTTATTATTTTGGTTTGATTTTTGGGTTTTGGTCATGTAATAAGGTATATGAGACCATATTAGGTGTGTTTGAGTCCATTAATAGGTGGTTAGGTGGTTTGCTGAGTCATTTTGCAAATATTGCAAAAGTTCTCATGATGTAAAATGCAAAAAAATGCAACAAAAGGAAGATGAAGGGTTAAAGTTAGCTGAAATTAAAAGGAAGTTGGTTTGTAACTATTGGAACTGGTTGGGAAAGGATTAAAAAACTTGGTTCCATTGTTGTTTTGTTTGTTGAAGGTTTGGAGGAGGTTTTGGAGGAATAAACATTTCATTTTATGCATTATTATTGTGTTCCTTCATGTTCCTCTCAATGGCATGTGCTTGTACAGACAAATGAAGGTTTGAATCCTACTATAGATGATAGATGGTTGAATCTAGTTTTTGTGGCTTTTTGTTTCATCCCATTTCATTAAGAATTGAGAGAGATATTGCATTTTCTTTGTCGATCATTTGAAACCCTAGTTGGGTTAACCAGTGGTGTTTGATAAAATAAGTTTCTCAATATTTCACAAGTGAAAATCCACAAAACTTGGTGCATAGGTCTGTGTGGACATGCTTTTTGTGCTCTCCAAGTTACAGGGGTTAGGAATAAGGCTTTGTGTAGGAATGATGCCCTAGGCTAGTAAAAGCATGTTTTTGAACAAAAATGATACATAGAAGTAGGGTTTTGGAAGAAAAGATGATTGGAACCCATCCTAGTTGATGGAATTAGCATGTGCAGGTCCTAATTGAAGTGTCTAAGGTGCTTGAGAAGGAATTTTGGTTAGGATTTTAGAGAACCAATAAACCCCTCTTAAGAACTAGCCTAATTAGGCCTTGTAGCAGCGAGATAGTCAAATTTAAAGGGATACTCCTCAAAACAACCTTATGTGGTTTCTTGGTATGTTGAAGAAGGCTAAAAAGGGTACTTGAAACTATGCTTGGTGTTTGGAGTTTCTGCTTCAATGTGAAGTTGTGACTATTTTTGTCACTTGGGAATACTACAAGCGAAAAGGCTTCTTGAAGGTGAGCAATGGAAAAGTGAAGAGTTAGTGTTTTTGGAGCTTTTCATTGGCCTAAACCTGTTATTTCCATGATGTTCAAGGTGTGTTAGGGTTTTAGTACAAGTTTTGGGTCTTGATTCCACTTTTGGTGTATTTTATCCATTGAAGTAGCATGTTTCTTATGAATGGAATTTTGAATCAAATGAGTTAACGAGTAAGATTTAACCTAGTACTTTGGAGAAACCTTTAAACCTGCCCATTGCTCTGCATCATTATTAAGACAGGACTCAACTGAGCATAGCTCTTGTTATCTATCTTTATAATTTTTTAAGTTTTAAAAATTATTTAATATTTGTTTTTTAAAGTTTAAATCACAACTAATAGTATTTAGTTAAAAAGTATTTAATATAATTTAATAGATTTAATTTTTAAAATAAAAAATATAATTAATATAATAATTTTCATATTTGAAAATTTAAGATAATAATTTATTTTTAATTGTAAATTTAATTTTTTTATTAATTACTTTGTATATAATTAATATAATAATATGGATTTTTATAAAATTAAAAAATAAAATTAATAAAAAATAAAATTGATATAAATAATTTTATATATACATTTTATTTTTTTACATGTAATCTTTTTGAATTATATTTTTCATTTTATTATCACTATCCATATGTTTTACATGTCTTTGTAATTTAGGCACTTTTCAATCTCTTGAACATAAAAAAATATGTACACAAAGATTATCCACCCCTTATGTGCAAAACAAGCTTGATCATATTTGATCAAATTTAAAGTGTAGAACATAAGCCGCACATTCAAATTATGAGCGGTCTAGAATTTTAAACCCAGAACTTAATACCTTTTTCACTCATCAATTTACACTCATGTGGAGACTCAAGGAATTGGAGGAACCAAGGAAATATGGACATGTCCCAATGTCCCGAAATTTTAACAACCTAAAAAGAGCTAATATCATCTAAGGAAATGTCATAGTATAAGGCATTGACCAGAGAAACCTCTCCCATCAATTCTCATCTAAATAAAAGCAAAACCCACCCAGCCAAAAAAACATGCACACTAGAATCGAAGCACCACCAGATTATAAAAAAACAACATTTTACATATATTAAAAAAAATCCACACTATTCATGACTGAGAAAGATAAACAGCTTCCACGACCCAAATCCCAATCATTTTAAAGAGGCTATGGCCGGTAGCATTTTTTTTCTCTCTTTATTTTTTTCTGCTCACCTCTATTGTTTTGTAGCAAGAACAAATAAAAACATGTGTGCTTAGTTTATTTAATTATTTTTCATACAAAGGAATTTTTTAGACCCGAAATTAAACCAAATAAAATGTTAATATATGTAAGTAATTTTTTATATTTTTATTTGTTGATTAAGCTAATTTAAATCAAAATGTAGTTTAGGTTACAAATAAACTGGAATTGTTAAATCAGGTAACTTAAATAAACTCACAGATCTGTTTAATTGCCTCCCTTTGCCTTCTTGTTCTTCTCCGCGGCTCTTGCCATGGAAGCTCTACATTCATGCAGATTCAGAAAAATATATTACTCTTTAATAAATATAATTGTTAAAAACCTTACAAATGGATCTAATTATATTTCTATTTGTTGATTAATCTAATTTAAATCAAAATGTAGTTTAGGTTACAAATAAACTGGAATTGTTAATCAGGTAACTTAAATAAACTCACAGATTTCTTTAATGGCCTCCCTTTTCCTTCTTGCTCTTCTCCGCGGCTCTTGCCATGGAAGTTCTACATTCATACAGATTCAGAAAAATATATTACTTTTTAATAAATATAATTGTTAAAAACCTTACAGATGGATCTAATTATATTTAAAATCAGTTGATCAAAACTTCAAAGTGTTTGAAATTTGTAAAGGAATACAAATTCTGTCAATCACTGGACTCAATTTTCTTCAAGATAAATGCCTGTTTTAAGAACTTTATTTCATTGTAAAACATTTTTAGCATCTGCGATATATTCATGCCTGTAAATGAATTCTCTTTTCTTCTCATGCCTATCCTTCTTTCTTCGGTGCTCCTCAGCTCCAACGCCAATGAACATCTCTCACAGGCCATACAAATACAAACGCTTCTTAGGAAAAATACAAATCTTCCTGTGATTTCAATTTTGCTATAAAATGCATTGCTATCGAATTGTAGATAAAGAAATTTGTCTGCTAATGCAGACAATACACAAAATTGTTTAATTTGTGCACAGAAAACTTCTGAGCATTAGGTGGATTTAGTCGGGCTAAATGAAATGTAATTCACGCCAACTGGAACATAAGATTAGAAAAACATCTGTGATGCCTCTAGTAGGTTCTCCAAACGCCGTTTTTGTCGCGGTTAAATAAGGTTTTGTATTTTTTATTTACCTTTCACCTTATTTGTGATTGGCTCGGGTAACATGGTAGTGGAAAGCTGTCCGAGATGCTTGAGGAAATTTTATAAAGTGATTTCAAATATCGAGGAATATTTTTGGCATGTTTTATCACATTTATAATTATGGATTTTTGTTTCTATTTTCTTTATTAAAAAGCAAGGAAAGAGTTCTGATCTCAAACAAAACAAGGTGAAAGCGTTATTCAATTCCTAAAATGGGAAACGGCTATCCAGCCCCGTAAATGCATCGTAGGCATGAATGCCATGATATCCATAACTTCACTTTAACTTCACTTTATTTCTGTTTTTCAGTGAGTTAAATTGCTGCTCACTCCTTCACCTTTCGAGTTAACTGCTGTTCAAACGCCAAACGTACAACTGCAGTTTTCCGTGGATAAAACATAATTCATAATTTTGGTATGTATTTTTGTTGTTTCTGTTTTAATATATTAAATATATTTATATAAAAAATTAGTGATTTTTAAGAGAATATTAAAATATTGTTTAAATTTATTTACTTTATTTTTAATTAAAAAGTTATTTTTATTTACTTGAGAATTATTAAAAATATATTACTTTATTTACATAATTTATTTACTTAGAAATATTTTACTTGTTAAAGAGTTATTTTATTTATTATTGTGAAGTGAAAATAAAAATTATTGAGTAAAAAATATAAATTAAAAAATTATTCTTGAATAGAATGTTAATTTTTATAAGCCAGCAACAGATTAATTGCTCAACAAATTCATAGAATATAATCAAATTTTATAACAATTAATACAATTGGGTTAATTAACAACTAATCAGAGTGGAAGCAAAAAATATTACCTAGGAAACCCCAATGTGGGAAAAAACCTGCAAATGTTGGATCTTCTATTCAACCTAACAACAAACTTTTCTTTCAAAAATACCCAACTGTTCTTACATTTATAGAGCCCAACTGTTCACAAACTCAAAAAAAATTATATTAAAGAATAAAAATCTTATTGTTGCTAAAAATCCAACTCAAGTTGCTTTAAAGTGTTTCACTATCCCCTTCTCCACACAATCTTTAATGAAGTGGTACTTGACCTCAATGTGCTTTAACTTGTCATGAAATACTGGATTCTCATAGAGTTTGATACAACTTTGATTATCACAATAAATGAATGTATAATCTAGCTCCTTATCAAAGAGACTAGCTAGAAGTTTCCAAAGCCAGATAACCTCACATGTAGCCATACTGGCTGCCATATACTCGGCCTCTGTAGAACTCAGCGCAACTAATTTTTTTTTCCTATTGTACCAAGAGATTGCTCCTGATCCCAAACTAAAACTGCACCCTTAAGTGCTCTTCCGATCAGCTGTACTGTCTACCTAATTTGCATTGGTAAACCCCTCGAGCTTCACTCCATCCTACTGAACATACTTCAGCCCATAATCAACTATGCCTCAGAGATATCTAGACATGTTTCATAGCTATCCAATGCACACATTTAGGTTCCACCATAAACTAAGTGAGTTCACTGCAAAACAAATATCTAGCCTGGTGTTGACCAAATACATAAGAGAGCCTATCAAATGTCTGTATAAAGTCGAGTCCACTACCTTTGATCTGGAAGCATCAATCTTTTTCCATTTGGTCACAAGTTGCGTTTACATAGGCTTACAGTTCTACATCCTGAATCGCTTCAAGATATCAAGTAAGTACTTCCCTTGTCCAAGAAATATTTCTCCCTCTTTCTATCACAAATCTAATCCCAAAAAGTAGTGCATCAACCCCAAGTCCTTCATCTCAAACTCTCCCACAAGATCCTACTTATAGTGTTCTATGAGCTCCTTTGACCCTGTGAGAAATAAGTCATCAACATATAACACCAATATGAAAAGTTCACCCTTCACCTGTACATAGTACAGGTTCGGATCTGCCTCACTCTTGATAAACCCCACGCTCTACAAGTAACTATTAATACGTGAATACCATGCCTTGGGAGCCTGCTTGATTCCATATGGTGCTCCTTTCAACCTACATACATGAGAATCCCTCCCATGTGCTTCAAATCCTTCTGGCTGCTCTGTGTAAAACTCTTCCTCAATCAAGTGCTCCATTGAGGAAGGTTGTCTTTACATCCATCTAGTGAATCCTCCAACCCATATGTGCTGCTATAGAAATGATAGCTCTTATGGATGAGTACCTAGCTACTAGAGCGAAAGTCTCATGATAGTCGACTCCTTCCTTTTGAGAAAACCCCTTAGCCACAAACCAAGCTTTGAACTTCTCCACACTACCATCTGCAGCATGCTTAATCTTATACAACCATCTCGATCCCACCACAAACTTATCTTCTGGTCATGGTGCTACCTCCCATACACTATTCTTCATGATGGAAGAACACTCTTCCACCGTGGCATCTCTCCATACGTGGTTCTTGGATGCCTCCTGAAAGTTGGAAGACTCTACTTTAATTAATTTACTCATAAGTGCCACATACTCACAATACTTTTTGGGAACCTTTCTTTGTCTAACAGAATATTGAGGATCACCTACATATTCTTGAACCTCTCTCAGTGTCTGCTCAACTGCCCTGTTTCTCATCTTCTTGGTAATAGCAATCTGTGGCTAACGAATTATTGTTCCTCCTTCTGCTCAACCTGCTTTGTCTACTTTCTCTACTCTCTAGCTTGTGTGACTAAAATTTGAGGAATTTGTGCTACCTCAACCATGGGTGATTGCTCATCCTCATTCATCAAGTTTCTATAATTTTGAAGAGTCCTCTCTTCCTCGAACTTCACATCTCTGCAAACCACTATTTTCCTCAGAGTAAGAATGTAAACCCAATAAGCCCGAGAAGTTTCACTATACCCAATAAGGATACCCTTCTCTGTAGTAGGTTCCAACTTGGTTCTCTTCTCAATAGGAATGTGACAATACACAAGGCATTCAAAGATGTGAATGTGCCCCAAATCTAGTTTCTTACTAGTGAGAGCCTCTTCTAGAGTCAACTTTCCCAACACTTTGTGAGGGATCCTATTCTGCAAATACACAGTTGTATAGCAAGCTTCTACCCATAAGAACCAAGGCAGATCCTGATCATGAAGCATGGCCTTGGCTGCTCCAACTATAGCCCTATTTTTCCTTTTAGCAACTCCATTCAACTAAGGGTTGTAAGGAACTGTAAACTCTTTCTTGATACCTTCCTGAGCGCACAAATCTTTGAAGGCATTCGAGGTATACTCGCCTCCATTATCAAACCTCAGTATCTTGATCTTCCTCCCAGTTTGGTTCTCCACGAGAGCCTTAAACTCTTTCAACCTAATGAAGACCTCATCTTTATTCTTCAGAAAATATATCAATGTCTTCCTGGAGAAGTCATCAATGAAAGTAACAAAATACTCATCCCATTCAAGGATGTTGTTGACATGGTCTCACACACATCTGAGTGTACAAGATCCAAAATCCCTTTGGATCTAGTGTCATTTCTTGGAAAACTGGTCTTGGTATATTTCCCAAGTGTGTAGCATTTGCACACCTCATGCTTTTATGTTTTCATCTCAGGAAGCCCTGTCACTATTTTGTTAAGAATATTAAGTGCTCCATGGTGAAGGTGAGCCATCCTCTTGTGCCACAATTCTCCTATCCCTTTACAACTACTAACCGACTCATGTGTTGCCTCAAACTATAATCGAAACAAGCTACCATTCCTGACTCCAATCACTTTTGCAACCTTGGAATCTTTGGGACGAATATAGAATTTTCCCCTTTCAAAGGTCACGATGTAGCCCTTGTCTTCCAAAGTAGAAACAAAGATAAAATTATTTGTCATGCTAGGGACATACAACACATCCTCCACCAACAAAGGTTTTCCAAACTCCCTCTGAAACTTGATGGTGCCAATACCAGTTGCATGGTAGTTGCATGGTACTTGGCATTGTCTCTGATCTCAATATAGAAATCTAGCTTCTACTCCTCCAACTTGGTGAGACATTCTCTAAGTCCTGTCATGTGGTGAGTGAGAAGCCCCACTGTCAATATACCATACCCTATTGGCAATTGAACTTGAGACACAGGCAATGAGTGAAAACTCATTCTCAAATTGTGATGCAAACTTGTCCACTTTTGTCGTAGCAGCAACTTGCTTCCTCTGCTTGTCCTAATATTATTATATTCTTGAATGAATAGGAGCTTTGGGAAACTTAGTAGTATTGTAGGTCTTTCTATTGTTTTAGTGGTGCTCTTTAACCATTGAGAAATTATTTTTGCTTTGTGTCAATTGGGGAGTTGTGGAATCATATTAAGTACACATATACCATATTTTTTCCTCAAAATCATGCTTTTTCTCTTGTTTTGGAGTTTTGCAAAGGAAACCAATTAGTTGTAGAAGCATCCACCATACCACAAAAGTATATTGGGAATTGGTGATTTTCTTCAAACTTTATGGGCTGATTTCTTACAAAATTTGCTACCTCTTTTGTGATCAATTTCTAGAAAGGATTTTTGGTGCACCTATTAGGTAGAGTTTTGCATAAAACTTTGACATACAATTACCACCTCTATAATGTGTTACTCTATGCTTTCCTAGCTAACAAAATGGAAGAATGGATTTCTAAAAGGTGAATTCATCTAAGAAACCCTTCAGTTTCATGCTTTGATTTCTCAATGAAAAAACTTCCCTTCCAATAGATGGGAAATTTTTTATGTTGGATAAATAAAATTTATGCAATAGAGGATATTTTATATTTACTCTAGAAGTATGTGTGAAGATCTATAGACAAAGATATTTGACAAGCAATGAAAATAATAAATCACTCACAAGGAGGAATAGATCAATTAAAAAAAAATACAAACAATTTTGTCCACCTTCGAGCCCTAAGAATATCCTAAATAGCTTTGATACCATGTGAAGACCTACAAATAGAGATTGTATTTGACAAGCACAATGAATGCATAAACTGCATAATGTCAATATGATATATTAGACAATCAGTGGTCAACACATAAAGGAAAAATATCCAAGCATGAGGTGTTGAAGTGCATCAACACCTCTTTAGTCTATAAACTAGATGGGAATCACATGAGGAAAATATCCAAGAATGCCAATGAGTCATCATATCTACATAATGAATGCTTAAGTAGGCTTCAGTCAGCCTATGTGTATGCAAGCATTAATGTATACATTGACAGTATGCAACATGTTCCAAGAAATCCTTGAGGTGCTCAAACAATATTTTGACATATTAGCACATCCTTCTCTAATATTTTAGCTAACAACCTTCTTGATAATAATGAACTTAATGACCCCATAGGCCCAATATGATTTGACCTAAATTTTAAATCGTATCTCCTCAATTAGGATTTTTTTAGTTGGACAATAATCTTAGAAATTTAACTTATTTGGGAAGTTCTTACACACATCATCCTTAGTAAACTAATTTAATTTTCTTAGAAATTAACCTTTCAACCCTATTAGACATGTTTCGTGCTCACCTCATCTTGTCCTCACCTCTTTTCTACATCCACATAGTTCCTTTCAACTCTTCTTGTCCACTTGGGGCTAAGTCATCCAATAAAAACACATCTTCCACTTCATCCAACATCAAATAGTCAAACATACAAAGATTATCTACATTGATTATCAAATAAGTCTTCATGTGGTGAGGTAGTACTACTTGGAAAGCCTTCTCTCCCACTTGCTCAATGATTTTGAAGCAAAGAGTGCATAATAGGTTGTATCTTTTCATGAGGTCCTTAAAATCTCTCCTTTTGTAAGTGTACCCAAACCTTTTAACAAATTTGGATATTTTGTTCCACCCTTTGTCAATCATGATAACACTTATACTTTATTTGACACTTCTTGAACCTTTCTTTAACATAAAAGTGTATGTATCTCGCATTTTATGAGTTTCTCATTGTTTTTCACCTTCAAATCTCTATTAACTACCCAAGCTAAATTCAAGTGGGCTAAGGGCCACACAATTTAATAATCCCTCAATTATTTTTTGACCCCAAAAAAATCATTTAGATTAATCTGCCTCATCCATGTCTCTAGACATGCTTCTATAGAATCCTAGAAAGATGGAGAAGCTAAAATATTTAAAATGTTCACATACTTTTGTACATAAATATATAATGTTTTAGTATCAATATAGTACATACAATGCCATGTAAACCCCTAAAATTAGTGTGCACCACTATTAGAGCCTCTTTCTTATATGAACAAAATATACCTTTTATATATTTAAAAATATTTTAAATACCTTTTATTAGTTTTTTTATAAAGTACTATGGAATAATGTTAAACTTGAACCTTGCAAAACCCACTAAAGGAGCACATCTATGATTAATGCACATAGAGCATATCCAAGGGAATGTAAAAAGAAGTTCACCTAAAGAGGAAAGGAACAAAGTTAACTATCTAAAAGATAGTTATAAAGGAATCTGTCAAGTAAATTATTATGAAATGGAGGTACGAGCAACTTTCAAGCACTTTGGTGAAAATGAGCAGATACAACTTTCTAATTCAGAACGTCAAACATGGTCCACTACCTGCATAATGAATAGAAGGAACAAGTTAAAACCCATCAAATTATACAGATAAAATGTTGACAATTGAAATGAAGCCAATTCTAGAAATTTTTCGGTAATGTAAACACGTAATGCTAAAGCCAACATAAAATAGTAAAAGAAATAAGATTAACTAGTATAGATCTTGGAAACCTCTGTAAACATTTCTCATACATAGTTACCAATTTATGTTCCTTACTGATACCCAGTTTAGCTGGGATTAAAATTCATCAATAATTCTAGGCTATACAACCATCATTACATGTTATAATAATATTGTGGGGAAAAGTAGCAAATTCAAATTAGGACAATTATTTTTACAAATAATCCTCTAGAAGCTAGAAAAAAAATGGCACGCAAACATTGAAATGACACTTTGCATGATGTATACATTACATAGCCTCCAACTATGAGAGATTTGCTTCAAATGGGTCATCTATTACATTGTCATATCATCATTTTCATGCATACATTACATAGCATCCAGCTATAAAAGGATTACTAGAGAGGAAATCATTTTCATGCCACATGGGTCATGTGTTATGTTCTCATATCATCATTGAACTTGCCATGTTTTTCTTATCTATTTTTAGGCATTTACAAGGACATAATTACAATTGTGATTTGGTCCACCTCTAGTGTGATTTTATCTTGAGTGACAGGATTCCCTTTACAATAAAGACTAATCTTTTATTCACTTTGGTAATATTTGTGTTAAGGAGGGAGGGTGGCCCACTAAAGAACACTATTGGAAACCTATTGGATGTTGAATATGAACCTCCATAATCATGTTGTAGACCTCTAGGTGGACTTAGTAGTAATGAACAAAGAGATAAGTGATGACAATGAATTTCAATGAGTTCATATCTGACTATGTTGACGTTTCATGCAAGTAGATGTCTGATGCCAACTTTGTTCGATATAAGTTGTGATTGATATCTAATATATTGTGAAGTTGATAATGAATGTCACATTGTTGATTGTGATTATGTTGAAGTAAAAATCAATTGGCAATTAATTCTTATGAGAGGAGATCCCCTTGTAGTGTTCTTTTGATTCATTTACAATAGATCTCAATTTAATGTGAAAGTGTCTTACCATGATGCCTTTAAATACTCAACTCTAGATTTTAAATTAAAACTATTTCAATAAGTGTGTTAACAAGTGAACAAATATACATTGTGATTATTAACCTTAAAAATTAAATATTTAAATTTTAAAAATTATTAATGTGATTATACCCATATATTAGAAACTAAATCAAAAACATTTTATACTAAAAAAATTAATATATTATAATGTTCATTTCAAAATGAAATCAACAAAAATATCCATACAAAATAATAATAAATCATAAAAATAAAAATACACTCTCCTCCTTTACAATATCATATCATTGGTAACAAAATTCTACTGGGAATTCAAAATTCTACTACTCAAAAGATCATTTCATTGACTATGGAAACCGTGCAATCTTTTAACCGATATTTCAAATAAGAAAAGAAATGAAAGCATGTAAGGGAAACAAATGCATTAGGGATAACTTCCAGGTTTAAGATATACTAAGTGAAGACGCCATTCCCCTTTCTTTATAAATGAAGTAACAAGTAAAATAGATTTGATTTTGGGGAAACTTTATAGTTAAATGTGTTTGCGTCAAAGTAATATCTGAATGGGTGATCCCTTCTTGTAATGCCTCATCTTTATGTACATCACCCAAATACAATGAGTTATAAATGGACCATTCATCAAGAATTAGATTAGTATGAACGACTACTCATAAAAGATGAATCAACAAATTTGATTTAAAAATTTTAAAAAATATAAACCGCAAATTTTAAAAAAACTCCATGAAATCATAACAACTCCTTAAAACCACACCCTAAATCCCCTCTGAAGTCTGGATATTATTGTGTAGAAGTAAAACCGTGGGAGGTCAAATACGGCAATAAAAGCATTCAACAATTAGCATAATTAAAGCACACAAAATTCTTGCGTGAGAAAGGGGTTTGGGTTGGATATTGCACACAGCGTGTGTGAACCGAATTCTAAAACCAATATCCCCCACTAGTTTACAGCTATTTTAAGTGGATTTTATTCGGTTCCCTTTCTCTGTCTTGCGTAAGAATAGCTTGTTCCAGTTTGGACAACTATATATAGTGGTCAATACAGTCGTTCTATTTTGGAGAAGTATCATCAGTGCAGATACAGTAAATACTAGCATTTTTCACCTAAAAAGATTCAAGAATTATGTCTATAGAAAATTATATGTATGCTATAGAAACTAGATATAATTATTTTTTTGATATCTGCTGATATACCTACATGTTCAGAAGCTTTGTTTATGGGAAAAGAAACGGAGAGAAAAATATCAACATGTTCAGAAACTTTGTCTATGGGAAAAGAAACCGACAGAAAAAAAAATCATATTGCTGTAGTAGCAAATTTTCAAAAATAATTAAAAGTTCGAAAATTTTCTGTTTCATAAAGTAGATACCTTTTTTCAACCGAGTGAAAAAGGAATCCTATGTTAATGAGTGAAATGAAAAGCTATAACTTGGCTCACTATTAAGAATGGATGGACTCTAAAGCAAAAAAGCCTTATTTCGTTGTTTGAATAGCTATTCATATAGATATTTGGCAGATAATTTTGACTTGTTTTTTGAAAAATTCAAGTGAGAGCATCCGATGATGTTTGGGGGAAACTAATCAAACAAGAGCTGCAAGGCTGATAAAACAGTTTTGGTCTAGGAAAAATGTGAGATAAATCTGAAAAATCCTGAAATGATGATGGAACAGCATGGTTGAGGGACAGATAAAAATAAATGCTGACAAATCACTCAAGTAAACCTGCAATTAAAGTGGAAACAGAAATATTGAAGAATGATAATCAACAAAGAGAGACTTGTTTTTGGTGGTCTCTCAGGAGTTTGAGAAGTTTGCAATGGAGGAGAAAATACTGAATCTCCAATAACTAGTTTTTGTTTAGAAACGAAACAATCAATTGGAAAGAACTGAATTAGAAACAATACACTGGAATTGCCCAAAACTAAAAACTGGCACAGTATTTATTTCATGTTCAACACAACAGCAACAGCCCTTTTCCTCTAAGCTGTCGAATATATAACAGTTACCCCAGAAAGAACCCTTTTATAAGCAATAGTGAAGTAATGAACAAACTCGAATCATATTATGAAATTTTGAGTTCCTAGATTAGAAGTATAAAACTAAAACTACAGCAATAGGCCTATTCCTTTGAGCTGCTAAATATATAACAGTTACCCCATATAGAACCCTTTTATAAGCAATAGTGAAGTAATGAACAAACTAGAATGATATTATGAAATTTTGAAATGTTAAAATTATAAGCAATCCTGACCAATTGCACCAGGATAATCTACTGTTACATAATTAGTCTTTCTAGTGCAAAAAAGGAATATAACGATGCAATACATTATCAACAAAACCAAATAAAATCAACTACCTGCATTCTTATAGCTTTGAGGGTAAAGTTTGACACCACAGAATTAACAATGATGAGTCTCAAAAGTTTCCAAGAACTGAATAAAAACTGATCTCAGTTCTGTACAAATTGGGTTGAGACACTCATAAAATCAGACTAAAAAATCATGTGCCCTCACTGAATTCTGCATATAATAAACTCCTGCACAATCAAATGACTCATCATTATCTTAATTGCACAATACCCGCAATGACAAGCTTTTGAATCTTCTGCATTACATCAGGATTCTTCAAATGATTTTGTGCTGCCCCTGGATTCTCTTGGAAACCTACAAGTATCTATGAAAATACATATATTTATTAATAAAAATAACCTTAGATCTCAGAAATTCAAGAGTATCTCTTACATGCACATTGAATATCAAAACAACATTTAGCTTAATACATAAGATGACTGACAAACCAGATATGCACTTCCCAAAATATGTTTAGATATAAAGTTTCAACCCAACCCAGTCAACCTATCATTTTAGCACTAAAATGAATAATTTAACATTACCTGTCTCATGATGGATTCTGTAAGGATATTTTGAATTTCTGGATCTTGCATTGCTTTCACCTGAAAATGAAATTAGACATACCTATTAAACAATCATTTAACTACATTGCTCATCAATCCAACCATTACAATATACCTGTCTAATAGGAGAAACGTTATATAACATGTCTCTACTTCAATTTGTC